>BMAO01028228.1:0-61590 GCA_019973975.1 Trichonephila clavata | reverse complement strand
TACCTTTAACTGTAACTAAAACAATAGTTTCGGATTCTCTTAATCAAACACTCCGAAATTTCGAAAAAGAATCGTGTGCTTTTACGTGCTAGGTATTTAAGGCTGTAAAAACTGCATTTAATAAACAAGAACACGTATCCATAATAAATTTTCATTAAAATAGGAAAAATATATTATTCTAAACGTAGCACGCTTACATTTATCAGTTAAAAAGCATTAATTTATCTCATAATTTATTGACTTAAGGTAAAATTTATTTGTATGAATCTTATTTTGTTATTCACATCAAATTGCGTAGGGATTGCAATCCTGGGTTATATTTTCAATCCCGGGATTGGTCTCGCGATTAGGATTGGACTCTTAATCGCGATTGGACTATTTATTAAAATTACTTACACATTAGCATAGTTGAAATTGCATAATAAAAACTGAAAATCTAATTTTAAAAAATCGATTTATTTTAATTCAACAATTTCGAAAGTTTAATTTTATTGGAACAAATAAAAATAGTATATATACAATGAAATTAAAAAATTTCATTTCTTGTGTTTCTGTAAATAAGCTTTTAAAAATCACAGCTCGTCCAGCGTTTCATCTTTCAAACGGATTCTTATTTTTGTTACAAATTGTCCTGCTTAAGAAAATGCTCGTTCAAATTCTATACTAGTAGGTGTTATCGTCATTAAATAGTAAGATCTTTTCAGGTAGGTCTCCCTCCATTTTCATGAGTTTTTTTTCTTTTTTTTGTATATAATGCCCAGTGTCTCAAATCTAATAGGCTGCATTGGTGCATATCTCTCTTTGATAACTTTATCTAGTCTGCTATACTTGATGGTTTTTGTGTATAAATTGATCCAGTTATTGAATAAGAATATGAATCATTTTCAAGTGTTGCCTCATTTGAAATTGAAGATTCAGTTGCATGAGCTGTTAGTAATGCAATGGGATTTGAAATGTCTCAAGTCTTTCAAACAGGTCCGCTATTAAATAACGGCATTTAATTGAAGGAACTGTGACAAAATCTATTCTTGTGGTGTTATTTATTTTGTGTAAGTGTTGCAGTTAGCCACTTAGATCTGTGCGACATTTTCCCGTACGAGAAATGAGAGCTGCACATATATATATATTTTTTTTACTTATAACACTTATAATTGCACAAAAAATTCTACGTGCATATTTTATAAACAAAATATAAATTTTCAAAGAATTAAATTTTTAGAAAATTTTCGTGAGAAAAAATTTAAAAATATAACTGACAAAAATAAAATCCCGTTATTAGTTATTTTAATCCTGGGATTTCGGGATCCCGGGCTGCAAACCCTAAAACTGCCCAAGATGTACTTTCAATGCCAAACGTAAGGGCAATTATCAGATAAAAATTGAATATATATGCACGTGGTACCTCGTTTAACGGGCATCGCGTATCATGCACGAAACAGATTAAGGGAAAAAAATTATTGGCTTAACGAGCAAAACTTCGCATAACGAATATGAATGCTTGACGAGTATATAACGGCTCTTATTTTTCTCTTGTCTATGAGAAGTGATGAAGGAACAATTCAAAGCAAGCGTAGGATGTTTTTATTATTAGGGATTATATGCAATCTCTTTTGACTGACATTTGACACTGTCAAACCGAGAATCAACAAAACAGTCAAATTGAAAGAGGGAAAACAGGGAATGACCAAAACTTAAAAAGATTATGTTACAACCAACTAGGCAATCGGATGTCTTAGGAGTGCCAAGAGGATTTTAAAGGGTAGGTACCATTAACTTTCGAAGAGTTTCTATATATGGTTCGTGTTTCATAGGAAGAAATTGTGGAGGAGAATTTGAAGATGAGGCAACAGCAAAGCCACTATCCTCTGGTGCAATAAGAAATGATGAGAGCATGGGAAACGGTTGCATTAAGAAGCATAAACTTAATATAAAGCAGTGGCTAAGCGCTCTACACATTCATTTAACTAATACTGTCTCCCATTTTCGTCACATTTTGAAGCACAGTCAAAAGCAAATGTTTGAAAAAACTTACTAAAAATTGGGTATGTATTATAAATATTAAACTAGTTATTTTCCATCTTTTTTTTTAAATCTTTGTTTTTTGCAAATCGAATTCGCATTCCAGATTGCTTCATTCGCTGTACACGAAATGATAATAAAAAAAAATGTGAATAAAATTTGAGTATATTTACAGCAGGGAACGTATCATATTTTACATTAATTTTATAGGAAAAATTGTATTATACTTAACGAATGCTATTGCGAGTAAGCTCTTCTGAAACTAATTATGTATGCTCATTGAGTTAAGTTCCATTGCATATTCAAGTTATAATTCAGGGCACTGCCAACATTAAAAGAAGATAGGAGGGCAAACTATATATCTGACAATCTAAATGAGAATTTTAAAGTAGAAGTATAATATGAAAAAAAATTGTTTTCCTCCATAATTTTGACTTTGTAAAACCAAAAATTTGTTTTTCATTGAGTGTGGAAAGAAAAAAAACAGAATTATGTCGCCTTTTTCTCGCAAATAGCTCAATGAATAACAAAAATTCGTTTGGTTGTGTTATACACTGCTAGCCATTAAAATTACTGCACCAGGAAGAAATGACCAGACTAACGTCGAAATCACATAAAAGGAAGAGGTTGGAATATGCAAATGATAGTATTTCAGCGCATTTAGACGACGCAGGAGGGGGAAACGACATCTGAAGCACCGCATAAAATGAAAGTTGTGTTGTGGATTTTTCATTCGAGAAGCTCTTTGTAAGGTCTGAGTTTGATCAGAATATTGCGTTATGGCCTCGAATAAGAAATGCTTACCACCAAATGTAGGAATTAAATAGAGGTAGGTTTGTTGTTTATGGATAGTGCGGATTATAGTTTCGTGATAACGCCATTCGCTCTGGTCGAAATCCAACCACTGTCATGCGAATCTGGAATCAATGGTTGCTGAGGGTCATACTGAACGGCATGCAGGATTCACGCCCCTCCCGTGACTAACGCTTGAGAGGGCAGGCATATTGTGAGGTTGGCCCTACAAACCCGTACATCCACATCACTGACCATTAGTCAGGAAACGAGCATGTTTGCAGCTCGCTCAGTATCCGCTCGTACGGTACGATGGCGTTTGAAACAGCATGGACTGTCAGCACGAGGACCATTACTTCAGCTTCCTTTGACAATCCAGCATAGAGAGAACTACAAAGCTGGATACAGAAGTGGCACAATGTCGTCTTTTCAGATTAGTCCTGGTTCTGCATGCAGTATTCTGATAGCTACGTGTTTGGAAGCTCCGAGGAGACCTAGTTGCAGCCATTGGGTACACGACACGTACGTCTCTAGTTCGGATCGATGGTAATTTGAACGCAGATCGATACGTTTGGGGCATCTTGCGTCCAGTGCTGTCTATATCTTCAAGGCCCGCCACACGCCATCTTCCAACAAGATGGTGAAAGATGACACGTTGCACGTCGTGTTCTGGCCTTCCTCGATACACAGGGAGCTCGATTCTTGCCGTAGCCTACACGGTCTCCAGTTCTGTCACCCATTAAAAACATCTGATCATGGATTGCAAAGAGACTGGCCCGCAACTCCTTTCCTGTTAGTACGGTTGATGAAGTGCGGCACAAACTTGAAGCGAGAAATGTGAATTCCCATTTCTGTCGTCCAAGCCCAGATCGATTCCATGCAGAACCGTTTTAGCTACCAAAGGTGGCAGCTGTTTCTACTAATCTTGCACCCCTATAAGCCCTTAAACTGTTTGCAAATTTAATCATTCAACCTGTTTACGTGCAATAAATCTTTTTTTTTTTTATATTTGCTTTCCTTTATAGCTTACAATTTTGATGGCCAGCAGTGTATTTGATATTTTAGAATCAAACTATTATACAAGTAAAAACCTCAAGCCTATTCAACGATAATGAACCAAAATTTGTCACTTTCAATTGACAGTATCGAAAATAAGCGAATTCATACATTTTTTGACAATCGCTTAAATCGTCCTTTTGTGAAAACACATCCGATTAAATTGCTTTGAAAATTTATTTGAATGCTATTTTAACCATTTATTTGTTTTGAAGTTACGTAACTTTTCAGAATTTTTCTGCCTCACCCCGTTTTAGGTATTTCAAGAGTCAAGTAAACGCATGCGCACTTCTGAAATACCTGCAAAAAAAGAGGGGGTGGGGAAGGTCGCGTGATTCAAAGTGTATCCTTTTTATTAAAAATGCATTGGGTGTTTGCCCTTCTAATTCACTTCTATTCAACAGGTAGCTGAAATAAGCAAGTGACTGATATAGCACTTATCGCAGCATATTTGCTTCTGACCTTCGAAGCTTCAGACGAACGACTGAACTTATTGTTGTACGGTAATATCGTAATGGTCGAGCAGTGTGCATACAATTTTTTCTTGACTTACACATAAATTAATTGTAGTAATTATATATATTTCGGCTTATATAATATATATATAACCAGCCGTTCCGTTATCCGAACAAGAATTTTGAAAAGAATTTTATTATAAGTCTCACATTTGCTGGTGATCAAGGTCATGGATTCGTGCCTGACTTGTCATGAGTTCAAGCCTTGTACCGCTGAAGACCCGCTGTGTGTGTGGGGGGGGGGGCGATACACTTTAAATCCGTCGAGGCTCAAACGCCTCCCGTTGGTGTTGTGTGGAAGTTAGGAGAGGGGGAGCAGCTCAGGTGTTATCCTCATCACTTGACCATGACTCAAAATTATCGAGGTCCATCGCCAGAAGCCCTCGAGTAGCTGATTAGTGCGACGTTAATATTCACTCAATTGCGTTTGCTGTGTCCCCGAGTGGTAGCTGAATGGTCAGGTCTGTGAACTCGTGATCGACATTGTTTCTTTCGAGTCTTGGTGTTTTTAAAGATCCGCCATAATAAGAGGCTGAAACGCGTTAAATCTGTCTAGAATCAAAATCCTTACGTTGGTGTGGTGTGGAGGGTTTGAGAGTGGAGGGCCAGCTCAGGTATCGTCATCGTCACTCAAATTACGATATCCATTACATCACGTTGCTACGAAGGACGTTATTAATAAACAATCAACTTCTCTGGGTCGTGCCAAGAAAATTTGGAGAAGGGTGCCAACTCGAGTATTTTCCTTGTCACTTAACAGAGGTTCAAATTTGCATGGTCCGTCGCAAATAGCCCTTGTGTGGCCTCCGAGAGTGACATTAATAAATATCAATATAAGCCCATTATTCAGTTTCGTGCATTCCATTTTATATTAAGTGTATTCTGTTACATGGCAAGCTTTTTATCTATAAGAACATTCTCGTATCTGTATGGAATCCAATATGACCAGAGTATTGGTGAAGAATTGCGTTCTGTGACAGTTGTTAAACGTATGTGAAACGTCAGTGCAAATTTCCGAATATCTTTGTATAATTCAGATATCATAAGAAATCTATAGAATGATTCAAAACTTAAAAAATACGTCAGGAAACCGATTTTACACAGGAAAGTATGTCCCCAAATGTGCGCGAGTAGAGGGCGTTGTGTATATCCAACGAATATAAAGCTCGGTCGATCACTTCTGCTGTCATTAGTGTGCGAACTGGCCTACTATAGTTGTGAGATGAGGTAATCACAAGCACAGCAATAATGCTCAGTGGCAGCGCGAGACCTGAACTTAATGTGGGCAAGGTACATTTCGTGAGGCCGTCTGGATGGTGTAAGAAAAGGGTTTATAAAATAAAAAAACCAAATTTTTTGCTCAATTTTTTGGCACATTAAACAATAATAATAAAAAAATAAAGAAACCATAATTTTCTGCTTTTAGTTTTGCTTGAAATCCTTAATGATATGTTCGTAATTTATCTTGGATGCTATATATCTGCTTCAATAGATAAAACTACCAAAGCTGAAAGTCTTTCCTAACCCATTGTATTTCTTACAGAATTTTTTTTTTTGAGTTTTGATTTTGAAAAGCTTTTCTCAGCAGAAGTGGTACTTACAGGTATTGTTAACAAAATTCGAATGGCAATGTAAATATTTGGGAAAATTTCTTTCAAATCATTCTCTGACATATTGGAGCAGATGCTTCACATCTGTAACGGTGTTGAGTAAATTTGGGATCATATTTTGGAATTCTTCATGTATTTAGTAAGGTTGGAAGTCACTGCTCTCGCATACTTGTAGGACTGTGTGTAAATCTTGACAGTTTTTCAGTATTTGCTCTTTGGAATATTTTTTAACTTGTTTAAGTCAGAGTGAAAACCAATATATTCAAAATATTGATTTAAAGACATAAATCTTGAATCCATATTATCATAGAATCAATTATGATATTAAAAAAATCTGATTCTGGTTTTTGACAGACTATAGGTTGATCACCGCCTTCATAATCAGACATTCTTTTGTTTTTGGCCACCCTTTTATTTTTAAAAAATCTTTTGCCACAAATCTTAATTGTTTTTCTTAATAAACTTACTGGTGTCAGACAACCATTTTCCGAATCCAGTTTGTCGATACTCTTTGATCCAGCAACAAAATGTACGCAGTTGTTCAAGCTCATTTATGCATTACTCTTGTACAGATTACCATAATTTGCTTATGGTATTGACACGCGTTAATACCTTATACCATACATCTAATGATACTATAAATTCCAAACTAAACAATTCGTTTAAAACGGAATCGCAATCTTTGAGTGTGTCAGATTGTTCCGTTTGGTTTTTAAGTTTCCTATGCATTCAACAACATCATCAAATTGTAATAATACGGTCATCATCGCCTCGATTCTGCTTTCCCACATTGTGTCTGATAAAGGCTGAATAGTAAGCTTTAATTTATCTTTGATAATTTTCCAGCGTTTGCTGGAAATTGAAAATAGCAAAAAATCGTCTGTTCAAAACCGAAAAATGTTTTTGTTGCCACTGACAAATTAGCTGCGTCTACCAATTACAGATTCCAACTATGACAACCGCAAGGTGTGAAAACTGCCCTGAGATTTATATTTAATATTTGAGTTTTAACTCCACTATATGTGCCTACAATATTTGAACCATTATCGTATTCTTGTCCACAACATTTCTGAATATCCAAGCCATCTTTTTCTAGCTCTCCCAGTATTGCATTGGTCAAATATTCTCCAATCGTTTTAGTGATAGTAAGAAATCCGATAAAATTTTCTTCTATACTTCCAGTTGTGTTGTATTACAATATCTTAAGCTGACCGACATTTGTTCAATTCTACTACAGTCTCTTGTGCAGTCGAGTAAAAAACAATAATATTTTGCCTCTTTTTATCCAACCAATCACTACAGTAGTAACCAGAGGCGGATTAAGGTAGTTGGAGGACCCTGGCGGTAAAAAGTTTGAGGCCCATGGGCTTATAAGAGTCGAAAAACTAAAATAATGGAAAGAGTCATTTACTTTAAATTCTCAAAATAAAATGTAGTGATATAATAAGACTCATCGGCTGAAGAAAAATCTTAACTGTATATAAAAAAAATTAAAAACCTTACTTAAGAGCTTAAAGTTTTGCTATATAGTTTGATTTATATAAATTTGGCAAATTCATCCATTATTTTTACCATATCTATTTTGTCAAAAACATTTTATTCTGTATATAATATGGCCATATTCTTCAATTTCTCTTTTCCCCCATAGTACTTCTTAAATTGTTTTTAACCCCTTTTAAAACTAAAAAAAGATCATTCACCCGATGAGTTCGATATCGGTATTGTTAAAAATATTTTCAAAAGTTTTCTACATTAGGATTTCTCTTGCATCTCGATAAATTTCTAGCGGGGTTTCATTGTATCTTTGTTTTCTTTTCATTTCTTGTTACAAGGTGGCGTGGTTAGTTTGTCCCTGGCCTTTGTACTCATCAAGCTTGGGGCCCCTGGCGGCCGCCAGGTCTGACACCCGCTTAATCCGCCACTGCTGGTAACTGTATTAGACATGATTGTGATAAAGTCAGTTTGAATATTGTTGCTTAGATAATGGTGTGCAAGTTTTTTATTATTGATGTGATTTGTGTGTTCCCGTAACGTTGGATCATATTTAGATATAAATTTAAATAAGTCTATGAAGTTTCCATAATTCTTAGTGTCTCTGTTTTGGGAGAGTCTCTGATCTCTGAACGCCAGACTATGAGAGGCTAAGAAATTTATGAAATCAATTGATCTCTCCTACAAATTGTACTAATGTTTTAGAGATTCAAGAATTCGCCTTTAGTTTTCTTGGTCTAATGTTTTTCCGTGCTTTATTCCCTTCTTTAATGTTACCCATTGGAATGTATAGGCCGCATGTTCTTTAGTATTCTCATGTCTCTGAAAAATACCACTTAAGTGTTTCTAATCACAGCACGCTTCCTGTACCATTTGAGTTTGTGAATTACCAACAAGTCCACATCGAAAACTGAATTTTATTTTTAGAGCTTGAAGAAACCAACCAGTGACGACTTTGAGTTTCCTCATTATTTAGTTTTCTTAAAAAGGAAAATTAGAAATGTGTCTATGATCATCATCTGTAGGACAATATTCATCACTGTTATTTAACTGCTGTGTGGGACCACTTTGAACTACACTTCTGGCCACCGTAAATGCAACACCAAGAAAGACAAGCGATAGCGCAACAAATTTTATTTTGTAGATAACATGTTGACCAAGTATCAAATGATTAAATTTATAGACTTCAGTGAAGTGTGGTTCCTGCCAGAATCTATAGCCAGAGTAGCCGCCATTGTTGGAGATCACCGCTGCAACACACCTCGGCATTGATTCAAAGAGACTTTGGATGTGTTCTTGGGGTACAGCAGACCAAGCAGCTTCCACACGTTGCCAAAATTGATCTGGTGTGGCAGTTGGGGGTGTAATCTGGTTCAATCGTTGAGCAACCATGGACCACATGTTTTCTATCGGCGAAAGATCCGGAGAGCAAGCCAGCCAGGGAAGCAATTCAATCTGGGGATTGACGAAGAACCTTTGGACAATGCCACGTGTGGTCGCGTATTATCCTGTGGAAATATGGCTGTGGCCAAGCCCTGAAGGTAATGAAGGACAACTGGCTCCAACACCTCGGAGGTGTAGCGCTGGCTGGTTAAAGTACCGGCAATGCATACTAGAGGAGTGCGAGAGTGATATCCAATATCGCCCCATACCATAATACCCGGTACAGGACCAGTGTGGTGGTGCATAACGTAGCTGTTCAGCATTCTCTCTCCACGGTGTCTCCAGACTCGAATCCGTTCATCGTGGTGTTGCAGACAGATGCGTGACTCGTCAGTAAAGACAACTTCATTCCATTCTGCTGCCCACATCCTTCTTTCATCGCACCATTGGCGGCGGAAACGTCTGTGGTTCTGCGTCAAGGGTAGACCAAGCAATGGACGTCTTGCGGATAGACCACTCTGCTGTAAACGGTGTCGAATGGTACGTGCAGACACTGAATGATGCGTTACAGACTCAATGTGCTGTGCTATGGTTCGTGATGTGACTGAGCGATCCGTCACTGCCATGCGCACAATTTGCCTGTCCTCGCGTGAAGTGGTGCACTGAGGTGGATGCGATCGCCCATGTCGGTCCGTCGTACCCTCCTGCATCCAACGGTCACATATCCGCATTACAGTTGTTTGGTTTCGTCCAACACGACTACCGATTTCCTTGAAAGATAATCCACAATCTCGGTAGACCACTATCCTTCCTCTGTCGAGCTCGGATACTTGATCAAAAGCTAATCGCTTTTTTCTACGAGACATAACTGATCGTTTTTTGAAAAAACCACAAGAAAAACACATTTGCCGAACTTGAAATCGTCGAAATCTCCAAGCTTTAAATAGCGCGTTGAGGTGGCACCACAGGCGTGCGTGATGTGTGTCTGCGCTGAAATTCTAATAATTTTTTCATATCTCACCTCCGCTAATGCATGTTGTAAACTTCATTTTATTTGCGTGCTTCCTTCAGGGTGTTGCATTTACGGTGGCCAGCAGTGTATATCATAACGGTCAACATTTGTTATGGGAAACATCCACAATCCCGGGTCAAAACAGGTAAATGCTTGTTTCACTAAGTCTCTGGAATCTTTGTTCACTGGTGAAGAACTAATCTAAATCTTTTCTTGATTGTGACTTATATTAATCAACGAGAACGCAGAAATCTCAAGCGTCAGACTTTGATTGGCAAGCTTTTATCCCATTTCTATTTCCGATTTTAGACATTCGGTATCAGTAGTCGGTGGATCTGGAGTAACTTCCAAATTCAACGGAGATACGGATAAATGTTCTTGAGAAGTCGAAGGAACCGATTCATTTAATTATATACTGCTAGTTTCATTCTGACCGAGAAATTTCATCATATCTGAACTTAAAACCTGGTTGTATGCAGCTCTTTCCGCTTTTCTTTTTGCTGCACCAGATTCCCATTTTCTCCTTTTATCGCTATCTCTCTTAGTGCCTAAGCCTAGCATGATTGATAAACTATGAAAAATGTACCAATACGTAAGATGTAAACAAAAACAATAACATTTGTTGTTTAGGTACTTCTTTCCCTAAGTATAATGACAAATAATAAACGTAATTTTATGTCATGTAATGTTTTTTTAAAAAAAAACTAAAAAATGAGTCTTTCTTTCTTCTAGCCTTATTATTCCCAATCTCACTTGGGGTCTGCTTGCAGTCGAACCTGATTTGAGTGTAAGTATAATAAATATTTCTTACCATATTCTCGGTAAATAAACACAGGTACTATTATTTTTCTTCACGACAGAAATCGAGTTTCTATTTATTAAATACGTATGTTGATCGTTTTATAACAATGTACCAGTACCACTATTATTCCTCACATCAACATTTTTAATATGATATAGAAACATGAAGCAATACTTTAATTGGCTTTCTAATGATGGGAAGTCCAGAGCTATGCCCGTCCCAGCGATAGCAGGCTTAACTCCAGCTAATGTTGCCAGACTAAAATATGAACAAATGAGCGGAAACGACAAAGTTGAGAAATTTTTAAAAATGGAAAACAATATTTTCACGAATCATTTACTCGTATGCTTTTATGCGCCGATGAATAGAATACCTTTTTTTTTAAAAAAGAAAGGTCGATATCTTAAGGCGAAAAACAAAGTTGAGAATTTTCTAATTATAAAAAAAACTCTGTGGCATGTATTTTTGGATTTACCTTACTTTTCGTTTAATTTATTTTGGATTCGAGGGGCGAAGCCCTATGCCCCGCGAGGCCGTGGGTGGGGACCCATACCGCCCAAGCCTTACGCCGCCTCTGATAATGCTATGAGCTAAGACCCCGACATTTTAAAACACCTTGGCTGATATGCGCAAGAACAAAGCTCAACAAATTGATTTGAGTACATTATTTAGTTGCAGGGGTTGACAAACTTTAGAGAGAGAAGGGCCAAGTTGTAAGTGAAACAAAACTAAGATATCAAAGAGCAATTCATATGCAAACATTTGCACACCTGGAGAGGGGGCAGAGTCCAGTTCCGGTCATGATCTCCAATTAACTTTTTTTTAATAACATTTAAGTAGAAATTTTACACAATGACATTTTATATTCCTTCAAAAACTATGTACTATCAAAGATATATTTTTATTCCTGTGTCTCAGTGCCAGAGCAACCATTGTCATAACACAATGTTGAGAATTAAACTTTCAAGCCTCCTTAAAGTTTCCCTACTAGTAAAACTGTGCTTGAATCAGAATACAGTACTTTATTCAGAAATTACACGTATTGGAGTCTCCTCCATGGCGGTATTTTTAACAATAAATTGGACATTTACTGATTTAGATCTAATTATAGTATCCAATGATTATCAGTAAACTTTGTTAATAAAAAACAATGTAATACAGAAGTAAATACCGTATTTATTCGAATCTAAGCCGCACCCCAAGTTCTCAACAAATTTTTATGAAAAATGAAAAACAGCGTAGAATGGTTTATCAATATCCAGTTTTACGAAATTAAAATAAATTTAAATGGAGAATTAATAAGAAATGAATAATTATTTTACCAGTATAATATAAACTTTTAACATTGACGAACCTGTAATTGCTCTAATTTTCATATCCAACTAATTTTTATTCCTTCGACTCTAAGCCGCACCGGATTTTCAGTAACATTAACATCGGGGGAAGAAAGAATAATTTGAATAATTAATAATGGAAGAATAATTTGCAAGCAAACAGTCTAGAGGTCTTGCAGAGATTCACCTGTACGTCCAACTTCTAGTCTTGTGTGTCCCTTTGACTTCATCCAGCATGAAAGACGGAGCTGAAAACATCACTCGTGGACACCACAAGAACCAGAGTGTTCTTTTCAGTGACGAGTCGAGATTCACCAAATTGATTCTTGTTTACTCTTCAACATTAGATAAAATGGAGCTCGCTTTCATCCCTCTTATGTTACAGAAATCGGTAGATTTGGTGCCATAGAAATCCTTGTGTGCGGCGGCATAATGCTGGGCAGTCGTAAACCACTGTCTTCGATGAGGGTACTGTCAACAGCACTGTAGCGATGTCCTTGAAGCTTATGTGAGCTTGTTTCGGGTGCTATGGGCCCGGACTAGATTTCTATGAGCGATAATGCACGGTCACATACAGCTCCCATTAATAAGGAATTTCATGAAAGAGTGGATATTCGCCGTATGAATTGACCCTCGTGGTCTACGGATCTCATTCCTATTGAGCATGTTTGGGATGGTCTAGGAAGAGCCATTTCTCAGAGTAGCACTCCTCAAAGGACACATCCCAGGATTTAGAAGTCACGCTTTCGAAAAATGGGCTTAGTTGCAACAAATATTTATTGACATCCTCAGAAGCAGTATCACAGCTCGTTGTGGAACTTGTATACTGGTGCATGATGGTCAAACTTCATCTTTGATAGAATTTTCCCGAGTTAAATGCTTTATCTCTGACGTGTGATTTCACACTTTTTGATATGCCCTGAATCACATAACTTAAAATTAAAGTCCTTTCCATATTCTAAAGTTGATATATTTTTTCTTGCATTATAATGTCTCCGTGCCAAATTTTGTGCCAACACATTAAATAGTTCATCAATTTTCAGAATTTGTGTTTTAAACCTTAATTTTAGACATGAGTGTTCAAACACCAGCTAAATATGTCAAAACAGGTAGATAAAGTTGAGCATCATGGAAATTATTTACAGATAGTGTTACATTGAAATCTTGTGATACTGATGACACCTGTGAACGACTTCCAGAGAACGAATTCTTCCAGATCAATATTTTTTAACTAAAACTGCCCATAAATGTTTGAAACTAAAGTTAGAGATAAAAAATTTGGTGTTCTTAGTTTAGTTTTTACTTTATAAAGCTGTGGAATTGATATTAAAAATTGGGAACATGAAAATGTTTCACATTTTTACAAAACAATTTTCTAATGCATCCGTTTAGTTTTTTCCGGGAAGAAAATACTGGTTTTAGTTCACTGGTGCAAAACTTTGAAATTTCTAGTAAAGCATACATGGCATGAATAAAAACAAGGTGTCTGTTTTTTAGTAAGGGTTCCAGTAGGCCGAGGGTAAGTAAAAAATTACACCTTTAATTCTACAACTTTTACTAAATAAAGGTAGGTAACAGCCACATACGTCAAGTTGATGCGTCTGTGATCACGTTTGAGGAATTTAATCCCGATCGCGTCAGTGGTCTACAACAGCATAAGTATGTCAGCTCAACTATTAGATTGCACCAAAAAGGAACGACAAAGAGTGATCTGATTTTTGTGATCATAGGGTGTGAAAGAGGTGATGAAATTCATCGAAGACTTTATTCAAAATACTATGAAGTGCTTTATCTCGTAAAAAGTTTTTTATTTGATCTGAATGCTTAAAAGTAACTGAACGAACACAACACAAGAGGATTAGTGACTGTTAATCTCGACCACTGACGACAATATTCAGAAAGTCCAAGAGATGTTTACTGTGCAGGCTGGTAAGTTACCATAGATAAGTTCGTATCTAATTATCCATCCCGGTTCTACCTTTCAAATTATTCACGACAAACTCAAATTTATTAAAGTTTGTGCGCGATGGATATCACGAATGCTAATTATAAAAAACAAAATCAAAGGTTTTGACATCTGCAAATGTTTACTGAAGCACTTTTACCAAGAAGGTAACGCATTTTTAAGCAGAATAGTGTCCGTCGATAAAGCATTAATTTATCACTACAAGCCTGAATCGAAAAGCTAGAATATGGAGTAGAAATACCCAGGATTCCCCAAGAGCGAAAATTCAAGGCCTCGCCATCGGCTGAGAAGATGTTAACCTTGTTTGGGGACGAAAAAGATCCTATACTTGTCGACTTCTTGGACAGAGATGACTACTGTAAATAGTACGAAAGTACAGTAATTTAATAATAACAAGCTGAAATCAACTCCAATTCGAAACAAATGCCGTGGTTTACTCTCAAAGAAAGCTTTGTTGTTGCAAAACAACCCCCGGCCGCACACGGCCAATAACACCATAGGAACAATCAACAGGTTGGACTATGCTATGAGACCCTGGAACACCCTTCCTATCACCCGGATCTCGCTGTCTGACTTGCATCTTTTTTTACCTCTCTTGGAAGTTTTGAGAGGTTGTTGATTTGCCTCAAATACGTACGTCCAGGATGCGGCGCAGTTTTTCGATCAATCGAAAAACCTTCTACCAGGAAAGCAAACGGAAGCTTTTGGGTCGCTGTGCTAAGTGCATTATTTAAGGTGGAGACTATATCGAAAAATATTGTATCTGTTGTACTCTTGTCTTTGTTTAATAAAGTTGTAGAAAGAACGATGTAGTAATTTTTTACTTGCCGTGTTATGTGTTACTTACATTACACGGTAAACAAAAACCGTAACGTTTGACGTACACGTTTTCTGTTGCCGTGTAATTGTACAATTTTTATCCTCTACCACGAATCTAACCATAAAATTTTTTGTAAGAATTCACACCCTTTGTTATCTGAAAATAAATTGGTTGTTGATAAAATATCAAGCAAATGTTGTCCCTTTAATGGAGTTTTGACATTAACAATTTTCTGTGCACAAACTAAAAATAAAAACTGATGTTGTGTTTCATAACTAATTAGTTTTTGTTACCTTAATTGCTGAAATCCCTGAACAACAAAGCTATTAAATATCTTAAGCACATGTTTCACACTGTTTTTTAGGATTTGGGGGACATAAAGGCTTTAAAACTAGACCGTTATTAATTATTTCTTTCTATATAACAATATCTTGAGTACAGAGAAATTTGCATGTAATAATGGAAACATCTTCAAAATCTGGAAAATAAGAACTGATCTTTTTGTTATTAATCCAATTTTTACGGGTGCATTTAAATATGTTATTGAATCAATAACAAAAAAAGATTGAGAGGTTTAGAAAGATATGAACGAACAATGCTCAGTTTGTGAGGAACAGAAGAGCTAGACATTGCTTTCCGATTTATTCTCAGAAACTACGCCTATAACTATATATAATCCCATACAAACAGCATACAAATTCTCTCCAATTTTTTTTCACTGGCATTACGTATATTTCAATTTCACGCCTTTTGTATATCTCAAGACATTCTCAAAAAAGATTTCTGAATTCTGAAAACAATTTTTTGTTCCCAGTTCTTAAATATAGATGGCTCAATGTAAAATTTTAAAGTCTGTCGCTTCAATGGAACTCATTTTCTTCTCAATGATCACATAGTAACCTACGAAGTTTTCTTCATATGCGACATAACCAACAAAATGCAATACACAAACCCCTAAAATTAAAATAAACATATATCGTAAAACATTGACTGAAAGGATTTGTCTGAATTAGCAAATATTGTTCTGTTGACATGATTTTTTGTAATTTTGAACGAAATTTTTGTAGGAAATACTATAACTGTGTTGCAATAAAATTTCCTTTGACCACCCACTTATATAAAATTTAAATAAACTTTATTTACTTTTTAATTAAAGATTGTTTATTCGTACTGCTTATACTTGTAGTTGCCATAAGTGTAAGCACGATAAGAATAAATCCTTCTTGCAAAGTAACCATGCGGCTTTTACATTCAGGCGACAGTTCTCGAAAGGAATCTGTTGTGGTATAAGCCGAAGAGAATAAATTGTTTACGTGTTCAGTTCAAGTCTATCGGTCCATATTTCAGTATTTGAAATATTTATTATGACGACACTAACACACACATTTCACTTCCACTTTTGAATGTAATTCACTCTTTTTAGCAATCATAGAGCACTTTGAAAAGCGCTAAGCCAGTGTAAATGAAGAGGGGTTAAGGTAAAGATTAGGGGGGCCCTTGGCGATGTCAATTTGTTTTGGCAACCGGAATCGATAGCCAAGCAACATAATTTAGCGATAGGTGTTCCAACACTTAACAAATTGTGATTTTGCAATAAAAATAAAGTGGCCGCGGTAGCCAAGTGGTCAAGGTATCGGATCATGGTAGGCATGTCGTGAGTTCGAGCCCAGTATCACAAAAGACCCGCCGTCTAGGGTAGTGATGGACGTTAAATCTGTCGAGAGCTGAAACGTCCTCCCGATGGTACCATTAAGTTCCTACAACATAAAATTAAATTTAGAACTTCGTTAACGTTAATAACACTGTAATGCTTGTCGGTTCCTGCTTCACTCTGATCCCCCTTGTCTACCTTCAGACCTGGCTAGAGGTGTGGGAAGAGCTGAATAATCAGTCCGCATGGTTCACTCTAATTATTTTAGTGACACAAAATATCAAGCAAGCACAATAATTATTCAATTAAGAAATTTGATCAGTATGTAGAGCGCGAAGGTGAGACCCGTTAGCCTGAGGATAATGTTACGGAGCCTCAACTGATTCCAAGATAACTTATACAAGCTCAATATAAACTACGTCGAGCACTAATTAGCTAACTTTTATTTAAATAAAAATCACGATACCTGTACTTTTATGAAGTCGAGTCCTGCAGTTGAGGCCTTGAATGCAATCCTTATCCGGATTTAATCACCGTCGAGTGATCCTCTCTTAGAATTCTTCAATTGATAAACTTAGATTTCCACTTAATAAATTTACGATCCTCCACTCATCAACTAACTCTCCAAACTCGCGAATACAGAATTTATATAATATATTTAATTTGCATAACACGCTTTCTTCTTTCGGTGAAAGTTGGTTGGAAAATTATTTTCTCAGAAGGGGGAGTGAGTCCCCAAGGGTTAGTCATAGACGCGTGTAGATTCGTAACAACCCCCTCCGAGAAGAAAACGTGATTTATCCGAGGGTCTAAACGACCCGATATAAATTCCGTTAAAAATTTAACACTCAAAAAAGATGAACCTGCATTAAAACTTTAATTCACTAACTTCTCAATTTTAATTGAACTAGCACCTACAAAATTCACTACTCTAAAGGACACTCTACTAATGATCAACTATCTTCCACAGAACATCACTACAGTGCATCCCATTCGGGTGAGAACCAAGGAAAAAACCTTGAAACAATGATAATAAAAAAACCTTGATTATGCACTTACTTAAGTACTAATAAAAAAATTTCTACATATAATTCTTCACACGACATTATTCTTCTATGACAACAATACATATCTTACTACAGCCATAATAAACTACTTCTAGACAGCAAGGGGTTCAGGGACTGCCACCCTGAAAGAAGACTGGATCAATACTGATTCAAAAATATGACATTCTACCAACATGAACATTATACAATTTCCATATTTACAAATATAATAGATCTTATTTCAAAATATGTAGATTTTTATATAAATCAACCCCTCATCTGGTTTCATTTTTAAAAAAAACTCCCAACCAATCGCGCTGCGCTGTTAAGTGTTATTATTAGTTGTCCTAATTACGCCGCGTCCCGAAACCAGATAATATATACTTATACACTTTAATAAATACGTACAAAAATATGTACACTTTCAAACATACAATATATTATAACAAACAATACAAGTAATTCTCACATACAAAGCCAAATCTTAATGTGTAACAAAACAAATGTAAACAAACGTTTTCCACAATTTGGAAAAAATTTTACATACAAAAGTTCATTTTTCCAACAATAAGAAAAATGCACCCAACGCAGTGTCTACTTTTGTACACTTTATATTTTACGAAAAAAATTGAGATTAGCCCCCATGGGAAATACTCTGAACTGTCTGTCAAGAGAAAAAAAATAACATAGAATTATACAACCTGGCAATTTTTATATCCATTCTGCATAGGGCTCCGTCACCTGCTACCGCTTCCGTACTGGCAGACCTTGTCCTAAGGCGGTCATTCATCTGCTCCAAACTTCTTGGTCTTCTTTGCTCCGTGTGGGCTTCATGCAGTTGATAGGTTCCTCCAGGGCCAGTCTGTTCTGCTGGGGGATTCTGCTCCTTGCGGCTGTCCACTCGACGTCGGCTCCGAAGATTGTACGGGCAGTGTCTCTCCTGCTGGACAGGACGGGATCGGTTGGGTCTTGAATATCCAGCCTCCTCTCGACGTGATGGACCTGGAACTACTCTGCTGGCATCAGGTTGTCTCTCACTGGCCTCTTTCCTAAATCTCTTTGTCAACAGACGGGATGGCATAGACGAGGCTACTTTCCTCTTGATCCTAGATCTTGGTGCCTGTGGTCTCCCTTTATTCTGCTGCTGCTCTAACCAAGATGCTGGCCTCCCTCTTTTCTCTCGCTCCAGTATCATCTCTATTGTTGTTGGCGTGTCCTTCCCCCAGGGAATGACTGATAGTTGCCCTTGCCTGTGAGACAGGTTGAACTTCTTAACGATAGATGGAGACACCACCTATCTCTACCTCTACAATTTTAGCATGGAAGTGAAGGGGAGGGAAATATTCTCCAGCCCCCTGCACTCGTGGTTTCTGCTGCGACCGCCCACAAGACTTTCGGACCGACTGATTTAACGAGCACGTACTCCGTCTATACTCGGTGGTATTTAGTGGAATCGGGCATCGAACACAGGCCCTCCGGTCTGGAGTCCGATGCTCTAACCACTAGGCTACCCACGGCCCACCACCTCTATTCTTTTCCTAAAATGAGCTTCATTAGTTCTTGAAGAAACAGTCGATTATGTCCGCATACATTTCCCCCGTCTCATCTCCTCTCTATTGCGCCTATCCCTGGTTACATCTATACTACCTTCCAAATCTGTTGATACTGATCCTCTTCGACTATTCTCAGCTTTTTCCGACTCTACTGCCCTCGGTCGACTAACTTCCGAGCTTTCTGATTTTGCTGCCCTAGGCCGACTAATTTCCGAATTTTCTGATGCGCCAACACTCTCCTCTTTATCCCTTTGATGGTAAATCCGCACCTGGTCTACATTCACCGTTATTTGTTTATCAAATTTCGAAATAACCAAATTATTATTATTCACCCTAAAAACTTCATAGAGGCCCTCAAACTTCGGCATAAATTTACCCACAATTCTCTTACTGAGCTCAATGGGTGTGTTTGAACCAATAAAATATCCTCCACTTTTACATCAACCTCACGTCTTCTCTTATTGTAATATTTCGCCCATTTTTCCTGCTCTTTATTCCTACTAGCCTCCTCAAACAATTGTTCCATGTTACCCACACACCAAGTCTGATCCGTCAGTTACCATCACTAATTTCTGAAGTGGGGTAATTAATTTTCCACCTAAAAATAACTCTGCCGGTGTTTTACCAGCTGTTTCATGTACCACCGTTCGTAAAGCATAACCGAATTCCTTAAGAAATTGATCCCAGTTAGAGTGATTCTCTTCTACAAAAACTAGAAATCATTTGTAGAAGAGTACGGTTAACTCTCTGAGTCTGATTAGATTGAGGTCTATATACCACAGTTTTAACATGTTTTATGTTCAACCTGTGACACACATGCTCAAAAACTTTGGATATCGTTTGGGGGCCGTTATCACTAATTAACTTTATAGGAGCTCCATAACGCGATATATAATTTTCAAAAATGCATTTGCAATTGCCTTAGCCGATGCTTTTCTTAAGGGTACAATTTCGACCCATTTAGAAAAATTATCCGTTATCACTAAAATAACTTATAACGTTCCGGACTAGTGGCTGGGTTATGGGCCTAATAAATCTAAAGATACAATTTCATTTGGAAAATTAGTTACTATCGGAATTAAGCGACCAGCTGATAGCGCGTTCTTATAATTAATGCGTTGGCACCGGTCCCAGGTGGATATACATTTAAATATAAACTTTCTCATAAATGGAAAATAACACGCCTCTCTTATTCTTAAATAGATCTTTCTTTTACCTAAATGGCCCGCCATTGGCGTGTCATGAAACTCTCGCATAACGTCATTACGCAGTGTTCACGGAATATACACCTTCGTTCGCCAAGTGTGGTCGTATACTTTGTATAGTATAACAATCCGTCAATTAGTTTGAAATCACGGGACCAATTTCCGCAGACTGACGCGTTAACGGAGCTATCGTCTGGATTTTCCAAAAAATTATAAATATGTCCTAATTTCGGATAATTCCTCTGTTCTTCCATTAATTGTTCCTTGGACGATAAAACTAACGACCTAATAACCGCACAAGACACCTTTGCGTCCGCAATACTACCTACTGGATTCCTAGACAATATATTTGCAACCACAATTTTGCGTACCTGGGCGATGTTCCCATTCGACATTAAATTCTGTCAACTTAGTGCCCACCTTATTCTACTTGACAAATTTTTACCATTCGTTAATTTTGTGAGTGCGGTGTGGTCTGTTATTACTTTCACCGCCAAATATCCGAAATAAGTGTGATATTTATTTAATGCCCATATGACAGCTAAACACTCCCGCTTTGTCTCACTATAATTCCTTTCGTCCGTGCTAAGCGTTCGAGAGACGAACGCAATGGGTTTATTACTGTGCGTCAAAACTGCCATCCGTAAAAAGTTCAAAAGCTTTATTAAAATCAGGTAACTGCAAAACTGGAGCTTCTGTCACTGCTTTTTTAATGCGATTAAAGGCTTCCTGCGCTAATTCCGACCAACCAAACTTAGAATTTTACCTCCTTAACCGATATAAGGGTTCACACAGATCCGTATAGTCCTTAATGAATTTCTGGTACCACCCCGTCATTCCTAAAAATTTCACTACCTCCTTCGCATTTTTCGGGGGTTTCATGTCAAAAATCGCTTTTACTTTTTCCTCATCTATTCGAACCCCGTCTTTACTTATAACTAGACCCAAATAACGTAATTGATTTCTGGCAAAATGACATTTCTCGTGGTTTATCCTTAGACCAGCCTCTTGCACAACAATCTAAAAACCTTTCTTAATTGCTCAACATGCAGCTCAAACGATGGAGACGAAATAATGACGTCATTCATGTATACATGGACAAAACGCCCGAGAACAGGTTTCAAATGCATTTCTATCGCTCCTTGAAAATTTGGGGCCGCTCCCGAGAGACCAAATGGCATGCGAGTGAATGCAAAAGCACCATTTTTAGTAACAAAAACCGGCTTATTAATATCTTTGGGGTCTACCGCCATTTGAAAATACCCGGAACGCAGATCAAGAGACGACATAATTTCGGTGTGTGGAATATTTTTTATAAGATCATCTATGAGCGGTAGCGGATATCGTAGATACTTCGTTATAGTATTTAACTTTCTATAATCGATCGCGAACCTATAAGCTTCTGGGTTGTCCAGAGACAATCCATTATTCTTTTTACATAAAACCACTGGAGATGCATATGGCAATTTTACGGGTAAAATCGTACCCTCTTCTAACATGTTATTAACATGATAATCTGTAATTCCCTGCTTGATTCTGTCATAGCGGTAAGGCCGCGAATAGACAGGAGGGTGATCGCCGGTATCAATTTCGTAATAAAACAGATGCGTCAGCCCCGGCTTTGTCGAAAACAAACCCTGAAAATCATTAAACAAAACATACAACTCCTCTTTCTGGCTTTTGCCCAGCTTCGTATTTGATAAATCTATCTTTACCGGTTCCTCTGGTATTGGTACCTTTTCAATCTGCAAGTCCGGAATGATTAACGATTTTGTAAAAAAATCGAATCCAATTTTTGCATGTGACATAAAATCAATGCCCAAGATGCATGGGTACTGCATGTCAGCAATCACATGAAAATTCCACAGTTTAGAAAATTCTCGAATCTTTATCCTTAATTCAACAATGCCTAAATTTGTGCATTTCGAACCTTGAGCCATTGCGACTTCGGCTAGCGATTTCTTAATGGGACGAAAGTAAAAATATACTCGATATGTCTCCTCTGAAATAAATGACTTCTCCGCACCTGTATCCCACAGAGCTTTAAAAAATGTGTCATGCAAAAGAATCGGCACATACGGAAGTTCAACGGGCGATAATCGTAATGAATTGAGTTTAATCTTTTTAGGAGGATTGGATTCAAATTGCGACTGATTACCTCTTCCTACCCGATCACTTAAATAATCCTCATTTCTCCGAGAAGCTTAGGCGAATCATCAATCTGACCCTGATTTACTACCATACTCCTTAGTCTATGCCTCTCGGTCAATGATCTTGTTGATTCTTGCGGTTCCCCCTCTCGAACCCACAATTTTGATAACCCCCACGAGAAAAATTGTTTGCCTCTCTGCTCCTTACTCTCCGCTCATTTTGTCTATTTCCGACCCTTGCATCTCTCCAATTTCCGTCTCCACGCCTATCCACCAACTCTTATAACTACCTTTGTCGTGGGGTTTCAAACCTCTAAATAGTCCATCATCTGGGGTTTGAGTCGCATTACGATATGGTTCATAAGTTTGGAATCATCATAACTTAAATCCAATGTTTTAAGGATTTTCAACAATTGATATACAAAATCCGACGGGGCCTGACCTCTACGCTATTTAGCTGAAAAAAACTGAACCTCTAACTCCGAGCTATTTTTCACTACGGGAAAACTATTTGTCAACTTCTTTTTTAGAGTCACGAAAGCAGTGGTCTCGCCACTTACAAACGAATCCCCGACTTCATCAAACCACTCTAATGCTCTACCTACTAAATGACTTTTTAAGGAAGCACATGCTAAAC
Organism: Trichonephila clavata; assembly: GCA_019973975.1. NCBI lineage: Eukaryota > Metazoa > Arthropoda > Arachnida > Araneae > Nephilidae > Trichonephila > Trichonephila clavata. The sequence goes on along the minus strand of BMAO01028228.1, from coordinate 38,548 downwards.
TCGCCGATATCTCATAATACGCTATGTTATCATCTATATTAGCAAGGTACTCCGACACATTCTCCTTTCCTGAAAAGTATAATTCGGGCAAAACCCTAAAAGGAAAACTGCCTCTTATCTCAGAACCTGGGTCCCACTGTAATGCATATCAGTTCCTGCTTCCCTCTAATCCCCCTTGTCTACTCTCGGACCCGGCTAGATGTGTGAGAAGAACTGAATAATCAGTCGACATGATTCACTCGAACTATTTTATTGTCACAAAATATCAACCAAGCACTATAATAATCCAATTAAGAATGTTGATCAGAATTCAGAGCGCGAAGGTGAGACCCGTTAACCAGGGTATAATATTACGGACCCTCAACTGATTCCACGATAACCTATACAAGCTCAAATTCAACTCTGCCGTACTCTAATAAGTTATTCTTAAAGTTCTGTTTAAATAAGGCTCACGATACCTGTACTCTTGTGAAGTCCTACTGTTGAGGCCTTGAACGTTAATCTTTAACTGTTTTTTCGATCACATACGAGTGATCCTTTCTTGGAATTCTTTAATTGATACTTTTATAAACTTAGATTTGCACTCCATAAACTCACGTCCTCCACTCACCAACTAACTCTCAAAACTCGCGAATACAGAATTTATATAATATACTTAATTTGTGTGCATAATAACGTTTTCTTACCTTCGGTGAAAGTTGGTTAGTAAAATTGTTTCCCCAGAAAAGTCCCTAAAGGCGTTAGTAATAGACGCGTATAGATCCGTCACAATTTAAGTGATATATATATATATATATATATATATAAAAATTATGTCAAAACAGTTGTGTATAGACCCCAATCCAATAGAACGGAAAGAGTTAATCGTGGTCTTTTGTAAATGATTGCAAGTTTCGTAAATGATAACCATGAGACTTGGGACGAGTTCCTACGATTATTTGCCTACGCCTTAAGAACGGTGGTTCACGAGACCACGGGGAAAACCCCAACAGAGTTATTTTGGTTCAGAAAGCTTATTACCCTGTTTCAAAAACTTGTAATGGTGACGGATGACGCAGCATTTGTGGTGGGCAATATTGAGAAATTGTTTAAGGAAGCTAGGCAGAGAAAACCAGAAAGAAATACGAATAGTGGGAAAAGTACTGGAATAGAAGGAGACACGAAGTTAACATTAAGGTCAATGATTTAGTGCTTGTTGAAACGCATCCCATAAGCTCTGCCAGTAAAAAGGTGGTGGCGAAATTTAAACCCAAGTTTGAGGGTCCTTATAGAGTCTTGAGTTTTCAAAATAATAATGTTGTAATTTGGAAGGTTTGTAGAAGAACAACCGTTAATACAGACCAAGTGCAGAATTTACCATCAGAGAAATAGAGGTGATGAGGGTGTGGTGGACGTTGATAGTTCAGTTAGCAGTGGATCAGAATATCAGTCGAATAGTTTGGAGGGGAGTAGACCTAGGTTAGATCCGTCACAGGGCTTTAGAAGTAGTGAGTGGTGAAAGACAGGTAGAAAAGAGGAAAAAGAGACAAGTGTTCCTGGGAATACAAGTGGTCGGAGAGAGCAAGCGGGTGAACAAGCGCAAAAGAACTAGTGGTTCAAATGAATCTTCAATAGGGCTTCAGCAGCAGCAATACAAAAAGAAAAATCACAGGAGGCGAGGAGGTGCAAGAGAGGGGTTCCTTCGTCACTGTCTGAGGGACCGGAGAGAAAAAGAAGACCACCAATCAGAGAGGTCCATAAGAGGAGGTTGACGTCATCCACCACGTCGAATGAGCAAGTTAAGAAGAGAAGCAGAAGGACGGAACAGAACTTTGGACAGGTTCCAGCCGGAGATTCAAGGCCAGGTCCGGAGGACAAAAGGCCGCTTCAATCAAGCCGGATCCAGGAAGGGAGGTCCAGCTCATACCACCTCAGGAGCAGAGGAGAAATCACCAGGAAAGCCGATTCCCGATCTTCAGGAAGAACAGTACAAGCCCAGGAGGGACTAGTCCGGTCCAGAAGATTCCGATTCAGAAGACCAAGTCCGTACCACTTCAGACATCGTCGACAGTCCAGACAAGGTCGCCAAGAGCCTGAGGAGAGTCTAAGAAGCCGAAGATCAAGCCCTTGCCACTCCAGACATCGTCGACAGTCCAGACAAGGTCGCAGAAGCAGAAGTTCAACATCACTAGAGGTCCATATTGGAGACATAGTAGAAAGAAGATGAAAGAGCTTTAGCCGGGCTTTATTGTTTCATTTATTTTTTTACTGACAGGCAGTCAGGTGAATTTTCGCAAGAAGCAAGTCTTGTTTAGTTAAAGTTTTTTATTGTACAAAAGTTTACACTACATTGCGGTGAATTTTTATGGTGGTGTGAAAAATAACTTTCGTAGCGTAAGTTTATTCCGCGTTATTAAGTTAAGTAAGTGTGGAAAGCAATTGTATGATTACATTTGTTTACTACTTATTGAGACTTGGCTGTGGCGCGAGAATTCCTTGTACTGTTTGTTTATAATGTGTGTTTTGAAATTGTATATAATTGTGTAAGTATTCATACACTGGTGCATATATTAGTATATATCTGGTTTTGGTACGCGGCGTAAATAGAAAATTAGCCAAAATACTAATAGTGCTGCGCGACTGAAATGGGAGGGTTTTTTTTTTTGAAAAACCGTATGGTGTGTTTATATATATTTTAAAATGATTGACAATTGACATATGTGGGAAAGTTCAATGTTGTCTGTGTACGTATGTAGTGTTGAAAAATTTTTTGTACGTCCACTGATCTCATTCAGGGTGGCTGACCCTGATGTTTGAAAGATTTTTTTTGAAGAATATGAAACATGTAAGATGACGATGGTTGTTAAAATATTTAAGTTTTACGTGTTGTGTACGGCCGGGTTTTTCCCTCCCTTGGATTAGGTTTTTCCTTGGTCCTCGCCCAAATGGGGTGCACCTTAAATAATGATTGTAAAATTGGAGGTCTTATGAGTGATATAAATTTTTGAGCTAGTAGTTTTGGAGTGTTTTTTAATGTAGCATATTGTTATGTAGGAGTTAATGCTAATTTCTAGTCACAGAATTCTTGGTAGTTTAAGTGCAAAACTTTTTTTCAACGTAATTTCTATCGGGTCATTAAGACCCTCAAATAAATCACGTTTTCTTCTTTGAGGGGGTTGTGACGAATTTTTACGCGACCTTCACACTAATCCTCTTGGAAAATCTTTGAGCTAGATTTCGCGTTAATTCACAGCCATCCCTCTCAAGAAGAAACCGTGATATGGAGATTAGTTTGACTATATGAAGTCATGGTTTTGTAATTGTAAGATAGAAGGAGCGGAGAAATTGTTGCGGCGCTATGAAGGTGAGATTAGATTTAAATGATTTTCACAACTTTAGTTAAGAATGGAGTTTGCCACTATACTAAATTAGTGGATTGGGAATCTATAGTCTAAGATAGATTAGGTTAAATTAAACTGATTACTTGCGCTTGTTCACTTAGGGTTTATTGCTTTCTTTATATCACTATTAAGGCATCCTCTTGTGGTTTAACTTGTGGTTGATTAGTGTGCTTGAATAATAATAAAATAATAATTATTATGGAGTTTTCTGGTCATGCTTTGTTTCCCCCCACATCCTTAGGTAGGCAGGACGGTGAGGAAGCGACTTCAAAGGGAAGTCGCTCACAAACTAAGTATATTATTTTTTTGCCCGTTTTTTTTTTTAAACAACAGAAATACGATTCCTCCACACTTTATATGAATAAAAATGTGTACTTCTGGCCACACAAAATGCAACATCCTGAAGGAAGCATGCAAACAATGTGAAATTTACATCATGTGTTGGCAGTAATGAAGTATGCAAATCATTAGCATTATAGCGCAGACGCAATCACGGACGACCGACGCGTCACCCACAAGCGCTATATAAGAGAAGAACAGATTGGCGTTTTGAAGTACGGCAGTTGTTTTTAGTGCAGTTTTTTTGCGTAATCTGTTTATCTTTGCCACGTGGAAGACGTGGTACATCAAGCGTCTTTTGATCAAGTTTCTAATTTCGACCGAGGAAGAATAGTAGCCTATAGGGATTGAGGATTGTTCTTCGGAGAAATAGGTCAACGTGTTGGACGAAACCAAGCAACTGTGATGTGGATTTGTCATCGCTGGATGCAGGAGGAAACGACGGAGCCGATCGTTGCACCGCTGCCCATGATTACAAGAGGATTGCGTGCATGGAAGCGATGGATCATAGCACAACAGACTCGGTCTGCTACGCATCATTCGGTGTCCACTCGTACCATTAAACACCGTTTGCAGCAGAGGGGAATGTACAGCAAGGCGTCCATTGCTTTGTTTGTCCTTGACTGGAAACCACAGGCCCTTGCGTCGCCAATGGTGCGATGAACTGCGGACATGGACAACGGAATGGAACGATTTTGTGTTTACTGACGACGAATTTCGCTTCTGTCTGCAACATCACGATGGTCGGATTCGAGTTTGGAGACACCTTGGTGAGAGGCAGCTGAGATGTTGCGCTATGCATCACCACATTGGTCCTGCAACCGGTATCATGGATTGGGGTTGTATTGGATTTCACTGCCGTATCCCTATAATACGCATTCCAGGTACACTGAACAGCCAGCGCTACCTCCATGAGGTGTTGGAGCCCGTGGTCCTCCCATACATTTAGCTCTTGCCACCAGCCATATTCCAGCAAGATAATGCTCAACCACACGTGGCACGTAATGTTCAAGAGTTTTTCTATACCTATCTGATTGAATTGCTTCCTTGACCTACTTGTTCTCCCGATCTATCGTCAATCGGAAACGTGTTGTCCCACAACAACTGGCCTGGGGTACACCACCCGCTGCTACACCAGATCACCTTTGACAATTTGTGGTAGCCGCATGAACTGCTGTATCCCAAGGATACATCCAAAACCTCTTTGATTCTATGCCGAGGCGTGTGGCAGCGGTTATTGCTAAAATGGCGGGTACACGAACTACTGATTTTTTCGTCATCCACACGTCACAAGAGGCTGTAATTTTAAACTTTGATCTTTGTACAACATGTTATCTGCCAAATAAATTTCTCTGTGATATCTCTGGTCTTTATTGGTGTTGTATATTGTGTGACCAGCACTGTATTAGAAGCTCCCAGTAACGGACCTTATGTTTATGCAATATGTCCTAGTGGTAGATATTGAAACCAACCAACCTAATGAGGTGCACCCACCAGACCAGACATTCTGTTTTTTGTCCTTTACTTCTAATGCTATGCAATTTTATTAGAAATTCAGGTTGTATCAAGCTTTAGATAAATGAAATATAAGTAAGTACATTAGTCTCAGATATCTTTTTAAAATCTGAAAACAGTTTAATTACTGTATAAACGTTTGAAATTATCAATAGAATTTTGTACTTACAGAAATTTACTGAAGATAATCCGTTACACGTTTTTTTGAGAGCCTGAGCTTTGTGTCAGCCTAACACAACATTTTTATTTTTTATGTAAATCTAGTGAAAACACACTACTGGAGTATAATCAGTTTATTACATATTCTATTTTGCCTGTAAATTAAAGCGCAAAACAGATCAGTGTTGCACTTTTTTTCTCTCTTTGATCTTTTCCTTTATTGATGTTACATCAATTTATTAGGCTATCAGTATATTTGATCGATTTCAAGAGAAACACAAGCTTTTGTCTTCGAAATTCTAAGATTTTACGAAGAAAGAATATTTTTATTTTTTCTCTCCCTCTATATCTTATCTTTGAAACTTTTTTCAGTGTCACTTAAATAGAATGTCCCTTAATAAGAAATAAATACACATATGGTTCCTATTCAAAGAGACTGGTACCAATATAATTGTACTTATTCGGAAGTGTACCTTATAAGAAGTACTACTGTATTTTTATATTAACTTAAGTCTTAAAAAATACATAATAATTTGAAATTAAGGACATAATTACCTGTTATTATTTAAAACGAGCAAAATGTTAGAAAAGGAATCGTCCACTTCAGCAGGTCAATTTCTTCGAAAAAGAGGCTACTGATGGTGGGGATCACAAGCGTTTAACTTATAGTAACTACACTCCAGACTAAAATGAAACATCTCCAGTTGCTCTCTATCTATCAAAAACTCTTATTACATCAGTCCCCTTTTACATAGCTGATACCGGACATCGTATAGGTGAAAGGAGTGTTCGTTGTGACCTCTCACTGGGATGGCGAGAAAGTTACTAGAGAAAGATGTGTAAACATATCATATACTCCCGGCTCGAACCCTTCAAGTTTCATCATCAAAAAAAAAAGAAGAAAAAATGACATTATACATACAGAGTACAAAATAATTAAATAACACACATTAAATGAAATACCAAATTTACACACAATAATATTTTAATATTTCAGAAAATATATGAAATTTTGTTTGTAACAAAAAAAAAAATATTTTTCAAATTCGGCCCAAATGCTGCCCCTGGCAAGGGTCCTGTTTGTCCGACCTTAAAGATGCCTCTGGAGAAGGGGGTGTATATTTTTAAAAAAATGTAGAAGTAGTCATCTCGCGTTATGAAGCTATAAAGTTAATTAGTGATAACAGTCCCCAAATGATATCCGAAGTTTTTGAGCATGTGTGTCATCACAGGTTGAACATAAAACATGATAAAACGGTGGTATATAGACCTCAATCTAATCAGACTGAGAGAGTTAACCATACTCTTCTACAAATGATTTTTAGTTTTGTAGAAGAGAATCATTCTAACTGAGACCAATTTCTTAAGAAATTCGGTTATGCCTTACGAACGGCGGTGCATGAAACAACTGGTAAAACACCGGCAGAGTTATTTTTAGGTCGGAAATTAATTACCCCATTTCAGAAATTAGAGATGGTAACTGACGGATCAGACTTGGTGTGTGGTAACATGGAACAATTGTTTGAGGAGGCTAGGAGAAATACTAGGAAAGAGCAGGAAAAATGTGCGAAATATTACAATAAGAGAAAACGTGAGGTTGATGTAAAAGTGGATGATATTTTATTGGTTCAAACACACCCATTGAGCTCAGTTAATAAGAGAATTGTGGGTAAATTTATGCCGAAGTTTGAGGGCCTCTAGAAAGTTTTTAGGGTGAATAATAATAATTTCGAAATTTGATAAACAAATAACGGTGAATGTAGACCAGGTGCGGATTTACCATCAAAGGGATAAAGAGGAGAGTGTTGGCGCATCAGAAAATTCGGAAATTAGTCGGCCGAGGGCAGTACAGTCGGAATGGGCTGAGAATAGTTGAAGAGGATCAGTATCAACAGATTTGGAAGGTAGTGTAGATGTAACCAGGGATAGGCACAATAAAGGGGAGGTGAGACGGGGGAAACGTGTGCGGACAAAATCGACTGTTTCTTCTAGAACTGATGAAGCTCATTTTAAGAAAAGAAACAGGTTGTAGTGGAGCAGAAGAAAAGAGAGAGGCCAGCATGTTGGTTAAAGCAACAACAGAATAAAAGGAGACCACAGGCACCAAGATCTAGTATCAAGAGGAAAGTGGCCTCATCTATGCCATCCTGTCTGTCGACAGAGAGATTTAGGAAGGAGGTCAGTGAGAGACAACCTGATGTCAGCAAAGTAGTTCCAGGCCCATCACGTCGAGAGGAGGCTGGATATTCAAGATCCAAACGTTCCCGTCCTGTCCAGAAGGAGAGACACTGCCCATACAACCTTCGGAGCCGACGTCGAGTCGACAGCCGCAAAGAGCAGAATCCCCTCGGAGAAAAGACTGACCCTGGAGGAACCTATCAACTGCATAAAGCCTACACTCTTTTTGTCGAAAACCGCAATATGGCAGGGAGCGGTCAGCCAAGTACTTCAACGGCAGAAATCAACTCGGCACGAATTGAAGAAATAATTCAAAATGATCGACGGGTAACTCTGAGTGAAATCTCGTCAGAGCTGTGACTAAGTTATGGAAGTGTGCAGCATATTGTTTTTGATGTGCTGCGATATTCCAAGATAGTGCTATGAAAGTATCCGCGGAAACCTGGCTCAATGAACAGGGACCTGTTTTCTACCAAGACGGGTTAAGCAAGTTTGTCCTGTGTTCTGATAAATGCCTAAATAGAGTTGGTGATTATGTCGAAATGAGTAGGGTATGCCTCTTAATTCCATTTTGTATTTTCTATCTATAGTTAATAAATATTTTTTTATTCGACTTGTAACCTTTTTTTCTAATCACCCATCGTATTTAGATGAACTCAGTCTCCAACTCATAAATTTCCAACTTACTAAGAAAAAAATGCTACAGCTTTATTTTAATGGAGTAAATGTGAATCTAAGGGAACTTGACGGAGGCAGTTATTATATGATAAGAGAAAAAGATAAATGTTAATAGTTAAAGGATTTCAATGTGTTTGACTATAAAATTTGTCTGAATTTTCTTAGAGAAAATGTTAGTAAATTAGGTTTCGGTGAAAAATTATGCTGTTATTAAATAACGACAATTCCAGGAGTGCTCCAAAATATTTGTTCTATAAAAGTAAATAGCATTTTCTCTAATTAATTATTCAGTTCTCAGATGTGAAAATTATGGAAAGAATTGGGATTTATCAACAAAAGAAATGAAACAACTACCACAAAAAAGGAATAGAAACAACTTGAAACAACATTTACAAGCAGGGTCTATCTGAGGTCATAGCAAATGATGTGACTGCACAAGGTCCCGTAATCTCGAATGCTTCACTCCAGCAAAATTTTTAACAAAAGAAAAGTTTATATTTTTATTTTTCGGTAATTTAATAAAACTTCGTCTTTATTATACACCCCCCCCCCTCAATGCACAGTTAAAAAAATGTACATTTTTTTACAGTTATAATTATGCCATTTATTTTCACACTTCCTGCTGTCAATTTATTGTAGCATTTAATCTTGTTAAAGATAATAAAAAAAACTAATGGAGCATACAAAAAAATAATAAACATATAATAAAAAATTTTGGAGAGCACACTGGGAGGGCAGAGCATAAAAAAAGAAAAGGATCTCTTTGGGTAGGAGTTGAGAAATTATAGGTGGTTCACCCTTTATTTATGAATGATAATCCTCACATCTAGGGTTGTTTTTGAATCTATTTCATTGGTTTTCTCCAATCAATCCACGTTCATATGAAAGGCCATTTTTTTTTTCAAATTGAAATTCATGTTACATTAAATTAAACCTCTTCAGAAGCCTTAACGCATATTTCTTGTTTTAAAGAAACAGTAAACATCTATTTGCTTTGAAATAATCATTAAAGCCACAGTTGTCGAATGGTCATTCTTGATAATTTGTGGTAGGCGTTACAAACGTCGCATCCTAGAATCTCTAAAGACCTGTCGTATAGAGGGGCTTATATATGGTTAAATCTGTCGAGATTCAAAGTCCTCTTATCATCGTGGTGTGGAAGTTTGAATAATAAGGTGTCAGTTCAGATAATATCTCCGTCAACTATCCGTGGTACAAAATTACTAGATTCGTCACCAATAGTTGTCCCGTTGCTTAGAATTGTGACATTAATAAGCATTTTATCATTTCAAATCGTTGTTATTTGGACTATCAAATATATAATAATTAAAGAAGAACACAACTCACAAAAGGACTTCTTTTTCATTGCACTCTTATAGGAAAGTGTCACTGACGAGAGTGTTTGTGAGGATATCTCTCAATAGCGATCTTGCTATAAAAGATTTAAAGGGAAAAAAAGGAATTTTTTATTTCCTTTTGTTTCTTTGAATAATTTTATTTAATTTTAAATAGATAGAGCAGAGTACCTTTTGGCCATCAGACTTATTTCAGGGTTTTTGTTGAATATTTGTTATTTACAAGTACAGAATAAATGTATAATATAAATATAAACAGAAAATTGTTAGCAGTTAGAGCACTACTAATGAAAACTGATTTTTATTAAATATTATTAGTAAAAACTTTGCCCCGGAATCCACTTTTTCTCAATTTGCACATGCTTACAAAATAGTCATCAGAAATTGCAAAATATTGCTTTCTAGACAAAAATATTAGAAAAAAGTTGACAAATTTTATTTAATTTTAAATAGATAGAGCAGAGTACCTTTTGGCTATCAGACGTATTTCAGGGTTTTAGTTAAATATTTGTTATTTACAAGTAATAAATGTATAATATAATTATATAAACAAAAATTGTTAACAGTTAGAGCACTACTAATCAAAACTGATTTCATAAAATAATATTAGTAAAAACTTTGCCCCAGAATCCACTGTTTCTCTCAGTTTGCACCTGCTTACAAAATAGTCATCAGAAATTGCAAAATATTGCTTTCTAGAGAAAAATATTAGAAAAAAGTTGAAGAAATTCCTAATTTTTAACATACTTTTTTTGCACAATCTTAACTCATTATTATTTTTAATATTGTTTTTAATGCAAAGCATACGCCTTACAAACGGTTTGTACTGCATCTCTCACCCAATAGTTGTTAAAATACCACAAATTTAGTTACGCGTATGTGCGATTGCTTTTAATCTTGTAGACTGTTGTAGTAGGTAACATAGTAAAACTGTTTAAAATGGTTGGAAAAATAAGATTATTTTAAAATGTATTCACTTTTGTAATAAAGTTTCATTCAAGTTTATCTTTAAAAAAAAAAGACTTATTAATTCCAGTTGGGTTTAGATTTACATAATTATATCACGATTTGCCTCTTAATTACCATTAAGAGGCAAATCACAATTCAAAAGTCCAAGAACAAAAATATCTGTTCCAGTTGATTGAATAAAAACACTAAGCCTCCAGTTATTTAAAATTTATTCTTTAATAATTTATGATTGTTTTAAACAGAATGAAATCCTTAAAAGAATTTGGACAAGACATATGATTCCAAATCAAATGTTTGCTTAAAGCACTTAGCATACATTATACAATACTATATATCATTTTAAGCAATTAAGAAGTGAATCACCCTGTTTTTGTAAATTCATAAGATTAACATTATACATGCCTCTCTTAACGTTTTATTAATATTATTATTATTATTATAACAATTATTTTAACACAAATTTCATCGAGATGATGCTCCGGAGAACAGTAGATGCTTGGTAAATGAAAATAACCTTTACGTTGAAAACACGATCAAATGTTGAGCGCATTCATTAAATTATAAATGCCTTTTAGTTCCTTTTCATGTGTGTGTGTGTTTCTCATAATTTAACAACAAAATTCACTCTTACCTCTAGGTATCCAATACTTGCGACAACTTTTTTTAAAAAAAAAAATGGTGATATGGGCATTTTTTTTGTTGTTTTAAGATTAGCTTAGTACTTTTTAAGAAAAATACGCTAAAATTAAGAACAGAAAAGGAAATGACTATATTACTAAATTGGGGGGGGGGGATTGGTAAAAATTTATAAAAAATAACATAAACACGGCCCATTCTATACCAAAAGTTTATGAAAATTTTTCAATTTTTCAATTTTGATGTGTTGCTACGTTATTCATTTTTGAAATGACCTTCAGGATAAGACATATTTTAACAGTGATTACATTCATATAAGGGACTGTAAATTTTGTAATAAAACAGTGATTGATAAATCTGAAGGTTAAAACACTTCTACTATTATACAGAACATACACAAAAAATTTCAGTTAATTATTTTCAAAACTTTTTTAGCAATCGCTGGCCTTGTTTGAGCATTTTCAAAACAATACATTTCGAGTAAAATGCGTTTTAAAGTATGACATCTTGCTTAAAGTAAGAGCAACTGCTTTTATATTAAAACACTTGATGTTTTTGTTCTAGTGAAAGGAAAATAATAAACGGTATTTTTATAAAGCTAATAAGATGGTATATAAAATAAAACCATAAAAAAATTGTCAACTTTTGGCAAAATTTACAATTTTAGGGTAGTCGGATACCCCTTAAGTTCTTCATTCATCTTAAGGATTTGCTTGCAGAAAGACGAGTTTATATTAGAGTCAGATGAGTTTATATTTTATGTTAACTAATTTCGTTTAATGAAGGCCTTTCGGCTTCTAGTACTATGCATTATGAAAAAAAGTAACTATGTATTTTATGTATGCTAAAAAACTGTTCCTCTTTTTCTTTTTTTCCTTTATAATTACCCATTGAAAATTTTTTCTCGTACTTATACATAAATTAAAACATTTGACTGGCTTAAGATATTTATTTTAGTATCAAACTCCTTACCATTAACAATGTTCATCGAGAATCAATTAAAATATTAGAAAAAGTTCCATGGAAGTATAAGGCAAATTTATTGGTAAAAATAACATCTTGTGTGGGAAAGCACTTATCAAAAAGATTTCTTGCAACCATTACTTATATAATGTATGTTCGGGACCACTCATGTGAATGGGCAAGAGATACGTTTAAACCTCCAACAGAAGTAAAAAAACACATTATGAATTGTGTGTCATGCTTAATAAAAAGCGTATCGAAATGACTTGTATAAACCAGAACAGATAAAAAAAATTCATTTTATTGTAAACATGATTCCGTACCATTAAAACACGTTATTATAAATACGGAAAGCTTTTCACGAAGTTTGAATATTTAATTCTAAACATAGTGATATTTTGAAAATGGCTGTTCTTGCAAACTAAGACCCGAAAATAAAAATGTCTCCGGTTCTTTTTAGTTTTTGAAAGAGTGGAAAATCTAAATTTTTTTGAGTAAAACTTCATTTAAATGTTGTAAGAAATATTGACTGGAGCATAACAGAGACTTGACTGCGACGATTAATGCCAGAGCCTGTCCCATCCATACGCCTTCGTAAACTCTCATAATGGCTCTTTGATATCTAGTTTCACTTGCAACTTGGATCTTCTCTCTCTCTCAAAAGTTTACCGACACCTACGCTAGAGTACAATATTAATACAAACAGAAAAATTTCTCTGGAAATCTGTTCTGGGATAGAACCCGTAAGCATGTAACATACCACTAGACAAAAGTGATCACTCCTGTTCGGAGGCTGTTACTGGCTTATTTTAGCTACCACCACTGTACGACTTTGCTACGTCAAGTGAGTCTGACGACTTTGCTTTCCCTTCTTGCGGGTAGATGGCGCCATGGCAAATCAGAAGGTTTGCCTATTTTTTTCTTTTCAGCCAAGGTCACCAATGTGCTGGATTAGAACCCGCGACCTATGGTTTCGTAAGCACGCAACATACCACTAGACAAAAGTGATCACTCCTGTCAGGAGGCTGTTGCTGGCTTAATTTAGCTACCGCTACAAATCCACAATATTCTATACTTCAAAAAAGAACTAAAAAATATAACATATAATTGTGGGTAACTACTCTTAAAAACTTTATCTTGAAGCAATATTTTTAGATATTTATTCACCTCTTTTACTACTACGCATTTTCTACAGCGCATAACAAGGTGGGAGTTGTTGCTATGGCAATCTGGGGATGAAGATCCGGGGATGGATCGATTTTTGGTTACCCACGTGCCTGTTCTGTGAACTCGGAATTGGGAAATAATATCGAGAAAGGATTTCGGAAATATACCACGTAGGAACTAGAATAGAAAACGCACTTAGCAATAGGTCTGAATATATAATCTGAATATATCAACTATTCCTTAAAATGTCTTTAAAAGCATTAAAAAGTCACAGAGAAGGCTTAAAAATTTAAATAAATCTCATAAGTTAAAAAAAATAATGAATTAATAGCATTAGATTAAATAAACGATTTCTCGTCGCATGGCAACAGGTCAAAGTATTCAAGGAATCATTTTTGAAAAGAAGAAAATCGATCAATATGAAGAAACCTGAATTTGATCTGATTTTGATGTTCACGAATAATGAAGCCTCCTTCGAAAGCTCTAAAGATAGTAGGAACAACATTAAAAAAATTTTAAAAATTCAAAAATAACTTTTAAAAAATGTCATAAATTTTAGAAACAAAAATTAAGTATAAAGTTGACTCAAAATACCAATCAAAATTATTAAAGAAATTCTGAATTTTTTTGGTTTTGAAGCCATGTGTGAAAAGATCTGTATGAAGGCTAGTAATATCTACAATAGTATCTATTTACAGATGATATACCTCTAAAATTTAAGAAAGGAGTATAATCGATTAGAGACAAATTTCTTTAATATTAGTATAAAAATATAATGTAATTTAATAATGCGTAAGCAAAATTTTTTACAAGTGCAACTTTTCTGAAGTTCAGTTTTGGTTCCTGATACGTTTATATATATAATCGGCCTAAAGTGAGAAATCTCTTGTTCCTTTCACTGAAAATCCGCCTTGTAGAGGGGGCTGAACACGTTAAAGAAGTCGAGGTTCAATGGGGGTGAAGTGATGTGGTTGTTAGGAGAGGTAGTGCTAGCTCAGATATCATTCTCGTCACTTGACGAAGGTTCAAAAGGCTACACCGTGTTGCTACATAGTGCGACGTTAATATAACCAGGGACGTCTTAAGACTTCCTGAGGCCCTGGGCCCCTACACAAATGTAGGCCCCCCTTATGACCCTTAAAAGTAAACAGTATATGATATACATTGTTAAATACTCGTGCAAACAATATCCCGAAACAAATTGTGATGTGCCCGCTTTCCTTTCCCTAATTGCTGGGGAAAAGTGGCCTAAATGGGTGGTCAAGAATTCTGACCCCTGTTCCCACGACCATTCCTTAGAATCCGAGAGCGGACATATCTCCTGGCCTGAGTGGAATTTCCGTTTCCCCCGCATCATCGGACGACAGTGTGTCTGGAGAGGAGAGCCCACATTATGCGCCGGAAAGGGTGCCACGCTTTGAGGAGCCGACGGACAAGAGATGTAAGAAAAGCCAAAAGAAGGAGGAGGAGGAAGCTGGACTTTAAAAGGCAAGGTGTGGGAATTTGCAAGATAGAACCGTTCATACTAGCGTATACAGCGAGAAACCAGCTGCGTTTGCACCCACCATTAAAGTCGGACAGCGAAGCCAAAGGATTGTGGCCTCTATTACTCATAAAAAGGTGTCGACTTCATGTGATTTTCATGATAATGGGGATGTTTTAGATAAGCTGAACTTTACTGTGAAAGAGACTATAAAAACTGTGATCCCAATCTCGGAACGATTGTAAAAGTATTCAAGATAATTTTCACTTTAATAAATTGTTTTGATCAGCTGAATCAAGTCACTACAAATAAATGTGCATGACTTACAATCGTGTAAGCCAGCTCGACCGACTGCCGCCTTTTGATTGAGTAAGTAATGAGGGTGTATGGTGATAGATAGGGATTGCAATATCGGACCCATAGTTCAATACCGGTATGTCTGTTTTAATACCGGTAGTAGAAATTTTAGAAAAAGAAAGAAAACACAGGTGTTTCTTTGTTTTATTTGCCATTTTTTTTGAGAGTGTAAATATCACAAAATATTATTTGTAACTTATAAATTATAACAGCATATATAAACAATCATAAAAAAAGTAAAGTAACATCTTATTCATTTAAACCATAGGTTCTCAACGTGGGCGATAATGCCCTCTTGTGGGCGTTTGGGGCTTGCAGGGGGGCAGTAAAAGATCCAGAGAAAATTAGGGGGCGTTGAGATGGCACGGAGGGGTTTGGGCAGATGAACCAAATATAGTCTAAAAGAGAATTAAAAAAAAAACACGCTGATTGTGTACTAACAAAAGTGAGCTTTAATGCTGTTTGCCTTACGTTAATTGCATGTATTTAAATCATTTCTATATCACATGTGCGAAAATTCACGTATTTCGGTAGTTCGAGAAGTGGATGAAAAACTTAAAGATTACATTACATCCAGGCCTACATTAAATTGAATGATATAGTGCATTCTCTAATTTCTGTAGTACACGTGTTGTCTTTGTCTGTGAGCAGTAGGAAAAATGTTTCTTCCACTGCATTTCATTACGTAAAATATCCAAGAAACATAATTAAATATGTTAACCAGGAATTAACGTTTTTTTTTAAAAGCTGAACTGTCAATTTATATTTATTTTGAAAGCAACAGTTTATTATGAATTACTCCGTATCATCAAAACCCCTGCCTGTCTTTATAACAGATAAGCTAAAACTTTTTTATTCCACTCTTTTAAATGAAGAAGAAATTCAGTAGCGTGCGTTTCAATTCTAACACAGTATCCTACCTATGACTAAAATACATAATATTACACATTTAAATATATTTGTGACAATAGCTACTTCAGATTCGCAAGTATAAAAATTGGGGCTTTAGAAAAAAAATTAAATTAAAAAATATATTCTATTAGTTATAAGATATTTTTAAAACTTTACACTTGTTTTCCCCATGTATTATGCACACTCTTATTTCTCTAGAGTAGGAGGGGGCGGGGTATCGAGAGAGAGAGAGAGAGAAATATTCACTAGAAAAGGGGGCGGTATCCAAATATTTACTAGAGAAGAAGGCACCAGTTCAAGAAAGGTTGGGAACCTATGATTTAAACCACCAAAAAGTGTAAGTATGTCACTATCCAGTCTGTGATACTATTACAAGTTTTTGAAATGTGATCTTAAAAAACATAATGCATCAATTGTACTGTCATTAAGCGATAACTAAAATCCCTGATTGCTTGGGCTTAGAAACTGTGCTTAAATTTCTATCCTTATCGCAATTAGATTCTTTCCTCTTAAACAAATTTGTATCATGTTTCGTTTTTAAATGTGCATGGAGTCCTCTTGTACTCTTCCTCCATTCACTATAACTCTTGAACATTTTTTACATTATGCTACCATATTCTTTTCATCATATATACTATAGGTTCCCAAACTTTTTTGTCTCATAGACCCCTTACCATGTTTTTTGGTTTTGTACTTACCTCTAATATTAAATGTTTGCAAATTTATCAACTTAAATGTTTTTTGACAGCTGCTATAGCACTACTTACTTTAAAAGTTTTATGTTTCAAACTGGAGTTTATTAGCGTGTTTAAAACTTAAGAAACACATGTGAATTCATTAATTAAATTTTAATTTAATATATAAAATAATTGCTACACATAAAATAACTGAACAACAAACAAATGTCTTTAATGGGTGGGATGAATCTAGTGCTTCACAATAACACATTTTTAACATTTGGCATCAATCTTTTCAGGTTTAACCCTCAATCTCCTCGGTTAGTAGGATCCACAATCTTTCCTTTTTTTTCTTTCTGTTTTTATTTTGGAGATTGACAACCATGCTGAAACTCCTCCTCTCTAGAAAAAGCAATTAAAAACTTTCTTAAGATGTTCCATAATTCGAAAAAATAACAGGTATATCTTTTTAAAGCCAAAATTGCTGACATTCGTGCATTTTCAATCCTAGTTTCAAAACCTGAGTAAAAGTCATTTAAATGTTGAACGTAGGTTAAAACGTCGTTTTTCTGGCAGATTGTGACAAATTGAGAAACTGTTAAAATTCATGATGTCCAGTTTTATACTCCTTTAGCTAGATTCTGGCAAGAAACACTGAAATGGTGGACCTTTTTTAATGAAATGTATGCTGTCGCCTTGTAATTGCAAATTAACCCCAGTAAATTTAGTAAATAAAGCTGTTAAATAGGTAAATATGACTTACACTTTATTAGATTTTCTATTAAAATTAATCTGGTTTAGGCTATCGTAGACCCTATTTACACCTCATGGACTCCCGAATTATTTTTTCGCTGCCGTGGACCCCTTGCAGGTCGTCATAGACCCCGGGGGTCCATATAGACCACTTTGGGAATCACTGATATATACTATAATAAAACCAAAACGAAGTATTATCAACTGATTTTTCATGTTCTTTAAAGTTATTCTTATTCATTATTATGGGTTATTATTTATGTGGGAATCTACCGAAATCTTCCAAAAAGTTAGATTCTTCAGATAGCGGGATTTTTTGTTGGCGGGGTGTCTAGAGGTTTTTTACGATCTATGGGTTAACTTTGAATAAATAGACAACATAATTTAAAGAAAGAAACTTGTTGCAAACTAAATAATTTATTATGAGTTTTAGGAGAGTATTTACAGGGGGAAATATTTACAGAATAGAAATTAGAACGTGCAGATTAAAAAATAGAAAAGTTAGATTATTACCTCTAGGAGGACGTTAGACATGAAATAAAATTCATTATGCGATGGTATTGCAACTTACCGCCTGGTCATGGCGAGCGGGAGCGGATGCGCAAAAGCGCTGCTTCGTTGTGAAGTGTTAGTGGGCCTCTGCCGGAAAAAAAGTTAATGTCAGCGTTTTATAAGCCCACCAGATGGCGTTAATCTGGAATGCTGTTTTGACTAAACTTGCCGTCCTCTGTACAGGGATATGATCTAACCTTTTACAAAAAGAGTTCCACGGGATATCCTACATTTATGAGTATATATATAATAAATCTGAAAAATATTTTGAACCCTAAAGTATGATATGCAAATACAATGTGTATTACAAACTCACCAATTAAAAAAAAATGTCAAAATATTACGCACTTTTCTTGCAACTACAACCTTGTTTTCACAAATACGAATATCAGACTACGAATCTTGCGAGTGTGCAGTATCGCTTTGAGCTGTAATAGGATAGTTTTGGCCCGCCTCCCTGGATGATTCACGTATTTTTATCATTTCTCTTGATTGTACAATGCATCTTTATGTTCACAGTCTAATTAATTTCGCCCGTTAGAGAGACATAAAAACAAAAACGTATACTATTTTGTTATGTTGGCGATCCCTGAACATATAGTGGAGAAAATTTTAAAAATTTCTAGTAAATACCGAAAAAAAACGGCATTTAAACTTGTGAATACCGGTGGTATTACAAAATTGTTCAAATGGCTTAAAATACCGGTATTCGGTATCCCGGTAATGCAATCCTTAGAGGTAAGTCTTTGTCTGTACGTGGAAGACAGTCATCACTTGTAGCCAGGTGACATATTGTCCGAAATTCCCAGTTTTTTGGAGAATACAACCGGAAATAACATTTAACCGTTGAAATTATTCGAATTATGATCTTATTAAGGCTGAGTCGAGAACGAGACGAGGCCCTAGGCTCTGGCCCAGTTGATTCATGTCTTAAGACGTTCCTAAATATAACTCACTCATTCACTCACTTTTGTGTTCCTTGTATCGTATATTCTCTTTTCCCTCCTAATATATTGATGCCCAAAGTATATTTATTATATTATTCTGAGCTATTGTTATGATTTCCTCTTAGATTATTTTTTATTCAAAATGAACAAAAAATTTTAAGGCTAATAGTACCTTTTTTTAAAAAAAAAAAAAAATTAGGGACAGTAACAGTAAATGTAATTTGTTTTACTTTCAGATTATAATATTAAAAGATGATTCTGAAAGTAAAAAGTCAATTTGATCAGCCATTATTTCACAATTTAAAAAAATTAAGAATTTTTGATGTTTTTTCAAACTTTTATAAAATACTCAAATTTTAAAATTTTTTTAGTTTTCTTAAGAGATTTGTATTTCTTAAATTATTGGGAACAAAAGTTAGTATGGATTTGAAAATCTGTTTCCTTGTGTTGATTGTTAATAACTATTTTTATAGCTAAACCTGAAAAAAACACAAACATTTTTAAAATATTAACTTCAGCATTTTTTAAGAAAATAACTAGAGATTTCAGACTTAAATTCATACTAACTTTTAAAAAATATATATTTGGGATTATACACAAAAAGTTTTGAAGACTCTATCTTGAGAAAAAAAAAGGGGGGGGGGATTAGAAAACATTTATATCTTCAAAATTAAAAGTCTGAGAAAAACACATTTAAAGTTCGAAAAGTCATAAAGGAAAATTTAAGGATGCCTGTAAAGCTCTAATTTTTTAAGATGTTATTTTGTAACGTATGTGCTACTTCAAGGGTCGGCAACCTATGATAGAGAGTGGCACTCTGCACTACTCTACACATTTGTCAATTTTAGAGTGGATGGAAGTTGAAAAATTTGTAATGGAACTTATTTGACGAACATCTTTAGAGAATTATGAACATTTACGGCGTTACGAAACAATCTGAAAGATTTTACAGCTATTTTGTAAATTATTGAATGTTATTGCTGAAGAGAGAAAATTGCATTACTCTGCTTTCCGCCTTTGATTCTACGTATCAAAGTACAAAAATCTTTCCTCATATGAAAAATATTTCGAGTCCGGAAAGAAATTGCTTAACAACTAAATACTCTAAATCATAGGTTTCCAACGTGGGCGATAACGCCCCCTTGTGGGCGTTTGAGGCTTTCAGAGGGCAGTAAAAGATCCAGAGAAAATTAGGGAGCGTTGAGATGGCACGGTGGGGCTTGGGAAGATTAACCAAATATAGTCTAAAGAAGACTTAACAAACACGCTGATTATGTACTAACAAAAGTAATCTTAAATACTGTTTACCTTATGTTGATTACATTTAAATCATTTCTATATCACCTATACGAAAATTCACATATTTCGGTAGATCGGGAAGTGGATGAAAAACTTCAAGATAACATTACATTTAGACCTACATTAAAGTAAATGATATAGTAAGTTTTAATTTCTGTAGTGCAGGAGTTGTCTTTGTTTGTGAGCAGTAGGAAAAATAATTTGTCCACTGCATTTCATTTCGTATATTATCCAAGAAACATAATTAAATATGTTAACCAGAAATTAAAGTGTGATTCTTCAAAGACTGAAACTGTCAATTTATATTTATTTTGAATGCAATAGTTTATTACGAATTACTTCGTATCATCAAAACCCCTGCCTGTCTAAAACTTTTATTCCACTCTTTATAATGAAGAAATTCAGTAGCGTTTTAATTCCAACAATATCCTATCTATGACTAAAATATATAACATTACACATTTAAATATATTTGTGGCAACAGCTATTTCAGATTCACAAGTAAAAAATTGGGACTTTAGAAAAAAAAATTGTATTAAAAAATATATTCTATTAATAATAGGATATTTTTTTAAAATTTACTCTTGTTTCTGTCATGCATTATGTACACTCTTATATATCTAGAGTGGGAGGGGGCGGTATCGAAATATTCCCTAGAAAAGGGGGCGCCAGTACAAAAAAGGTCGGGAACCTATGCTCAAAATCGTGTCAAATGGAAAGTCTCAAATTATACTCCTGATTTTGCTATATGGATGTAGAGAGATATAAGCACAGGTCAGTGGTTCCCAAAGTGGTCTATATAGACCTTTTTGGTCTATGGCATCTCCAAGGGGTCTATGTAAGCCAAAAATTATATTTGGGCATCCATGAGGGGTAAGTGGGGGTCTATGATAGTGGCTCTCATTAAACTAGATCGTGACTTTAATTTTAAAAGAAAATTTGTAATCAAGTGGAAACCAAATTTTACCTATTTAACAGATGTACTTACTAAATTTAATGAAGTTAATTTGCACTTACAAGGTAACAGCATACATTTTATTACAACAAGAACCATTTCAGCTTTTCTTTCCTGAGTTAAGCTAAAGAAGTATAATACTGGAGATAAAGTATTTTCTAAATTTGTCACAGACAATCTGCCAGAACGTTTTAACCTACGTTCACTATTTAAATCCTTTTTCAGATTTTCAAACCAGGTTTGAGAATGCTTTGACTATGGTAATACCGCAGTATCCAATGAATTCATATCGTCATACTGAAAAAAAATGTCACATTACAATAGGAACTGATCGTAATAAGCACTAACGAAGATCTTGATGTTCAGAAACGGATGCCAGCTATTTTGGCTTTAAAAAGTAAAACCTGTTATTTGTTCCGACTTATGGAATATCGAGAGGAAGTTTTTCATTGCTTTTCCTAGTGGGAAGGAGTTTCAGTGCGGTTGCCATTTTCCAAAAAAAAAATAATAATAATAATAATAATAATATTAATAATAAAGAAAGAAAAAACATGGTCACACTACTAACAGAGGAGATTAAAGGTGAAACCAGACGAGTGATACCAAATATTGAAAATTTGGTATTGTAGTGTTAGAGTTTCATCTCTTCCATTAAAATAATTTGTTTGTTGTTTAGTTAGTTTATTTAACAGTTTCACTTATTAATTAACTTTTAATTTAAATGATTAACATGTACTTTTTAAATTTTAAACACTATACTTTATTACAGTTAGAAAAATTTAATTCTTTTAAAGAAGGAGTAGTAGTACCAGCTGTCAAAAAGACATTTAAATTGATAAATTTGCAAAAATTCAATATTATATAAGCAGGGGTCTACTCCAAACCGAAAAACATGGCAAGGGGTCTATGAGACAAAAAAGTTTGGGAACCTCTGCACTTGGTTATCTTTTTATTAATAATTTTTATTTGTCTTTTATTTAATTATAATGAAGGTAAATAATTATATTCTACGTTGTCTATTTCTTGTTTAAATAAATATATTTAAATATACATAATATATGAACAATTTTAATTTTTTTTTACTTTGTTGAAGAAATAGTTATATATTTTATGCTGTTTATTTTTATGTAAAGAAATATCTCTAAATGATGCAAAATTAATGTATAATAAAACTGTTTAAATTTAAATTATTGACCTTTATTCTCTAATTCAGCATGTATTATTATGAGAATCGAATTATTCAAAAATGGCCTACTGTGTGGCACGCTGAATAATATTGTTAGATTGGTTTGGCACGCCACAGCTGAAAGGTTGCCGCTCCCTGTTCTAAGTATTTAAATTAGTATTTAACATGACGTGATTTCATAGCTTAGGCTGAATTTAGATAGTTATTAATTAATCATAATAAAGTGCATATTTTAAGAAAATGTCTCATCCTTTGATGAACCCTCACACTTCAGCGGGTGAGAGTTTGCAACATATATTCCATGAACCTTAATCACAAATCTTAAGTAATGAAATTGGAAGATTTTTAAGAAACTGATTTGTTAAAATATTAAATAATTGCTCAAAAACAGTTATCATTTAATTAATACTAATGTAAAAAAATAATCTCGCATTAATTCATTAAAGTTACCTATATCTCTCTGACTTATATATATTAAATCAAAACCTTCTATGAACAACTTATGCATTCATATTTAGGTTCAAATACTGTGTAACGTAAAAATTAAGAATAAACTTTCAAGTTGTAACGGTACTTCACCTCGCGTTGATTGAGGTGGAAATCACACTCATTGACCAAGTACTAGGAGAGATCCTTACGCAGCAGTGATTGAGACGCCATTAAGTCACGCACGAAATGATGACTAATAGATATTCCCAATAATTCACTTAGATTAATCTAACGTAAAACTTGATTACGCTATATGTGGTCAAGACAGTAAACTAGTAATAAATAAGGGGTATTTATATCTTTAATGATATGCAATCTTTGAACTCACCAAAGAGAAATCTTCCAATATCTTTGAATGACTAAGCAAATATAAATCGAGACTTCAATACAGGAATAAGCGACTACAATTCAGGTTGTACTAACGCGGCTATATCCTCCATCTTATCTATTCTCTATCCCACTGAGTACTTATATTCTATTAAGTAATGACATTCGTTTGAGGAGTGGAGTTCTTCTATCTCAAAGGGCCGATTTGGTTGGATAGAAAATAACCCAAGTTAGAGAGGATAAGCCTCACGTATAACTCCTTATTACCACTTACGAAAAATACAGTGATTCACATAATTAATTCCATATACTTCTTCTTTAAACAGTTTAAGCAAAATGTTTATAAATTAGAAATAAACATATTTTTAAATATTACTAGTTTATTTACTTAAGTTACTTAGACAGCGGAGAATGAAACACAGTTTTAAAAAATAATTCTATGAATTAACTCTCACACAAGACTCAGCAGACTCAAAAAATAATAATAAGTAAAATAAAATATATTTTAACTGCTAATTTTCTAATCTAAATAAGTTTAGCAGTTTAAAAGTAGAAGTGCTTATTGTTTCTTTATCAGAGAATATTTCACAAAATTTTATGAAAAAAACTTTAGTTACTTAAAATTAATTATCAAAAGCTTTAAAATGAAATTCTTCAAGAGATCAGAAAAGCCATATTTCTGATTGTACCTAAAAAAAATTAAAATTCTTAAAGTTAACGAAGTGTAAATTCAACTTATCTCAATGTGCTTTTGAACTTACTAAAATACAGAACTACAAAAATTTATAATTATTATTCTGACAAGTTTGAATTTTAAGCTGTATACTGATATAAAAAATGTGTAACGAATATATAAAGGCAAAATTTTTATATTTTTACTTAGCAAATCAAACATTTCACAACAATTTGTCATTATGGAAGTTGTTAGCTGAATTGATTATATTGTTGTATGCAGAGATATTTGTTATATGTAAACAAGGAACCCTCTCATAATGATTATCCATTCCCTTGAAAAGCAAAAAAATAATAATTCTATAATTTCAAAAGATGCAATCTATAATATCAAAATATACACAATCTAAATCATATCATTAAGAAACCAAGTCTCTGATATTTCAATATGGATTAATTTTCAACGTTATTCATTAAACAATATTTATTTTTACTCAGGGTGGTGTCGGCCTGGTGGTCATGGTCATGAACCCTATTGGTCATAGTCATGAAGCCGGGGCCAAAGTGTCGCAGGCACGACTCCTAATGCCACTGAGGTCTCACTATGCGCAGGGGCTAATGCACGTTAAATCTGCTGTTCAGGCTCAATGTCCTCCCTTTGAAGTGGTGCGGTATTTAGGAGAGGGAGTGCCAGCTCAGATGTCACCCTCGTCACTTGACCGAGGTCCTTTGTCAATAGCTTTCGTGTTGCTTTTTGGGCGATGCTATGTATATAGTATAACTCTCACTCACTTTTACTTTAGTGGAAATAAATTTTTGAATCTATTCAATTCAATTAAAGGGGGTCCGGCACATCCACGGGTGACTATGTTAAATTGCGTAAGTTTATGTACCTTTTTTTCAGAAACTATTTAATTCTTATGAATAAAATTTTTACAGTAGGTTATTTGTTCTATCATTAAAACTTTACGGAAGGTTTTTGTCTTTTTGCTTAAAATTAAATTAATTATGAATTTTTAAAAAAATGTCTAATTCCCCCTCCCCCTAAAATTTAGTTTAAATAAGCCTTATTTGAAAAAGTTTGCTAGATCTATCTTATTTCCTCCATTAAAATGTGTAAACAATTTAAAAGTATGCTCATTGAAAATTTGAGGATTGTATAATAAGTAGTTTTTGAGAAAAAGGTGCATGAAGTGAAAAATATTACATTTTGAGAAAACTGGCTTTAAATTAAAAATTTGCAATTTTTGGGCATTTACTTTTTTTAAGTAATATCTAGAAGCATACGAAGCATTTTCTTTGCCCTCTGTTCTTTCAAAAGACTCTACTAATTTCCTTTTTTATCCCATTTTCAACAATTTAACCATTTTTTTTAGGATCTCAAGATGCTTTCGTTGGGCTGCAATCTAATTTTTTTGAAGCACGACACACAGTAAGTACAATATCACAATGTTTTAAGGTCATTAATTTTGCAACAGGACTTATATTGAACCGTGCAATAGCCATATTTACCCAAATTTTAGAGTTTTTTTATTTGCACAAATGTAGATCTTGGAATCACTGACCATTGGTGTTATTAACTGGATTCTTTCCATGTAAAAATTTTCTTAATAGAATAGGATCTCCAAGATCTCTAAAAGTTGGCTTCTTTAATGCATTATGGTATCTAGCACGTGTGTATGTGTTTATGATCACAGTGCCTTTCATTACATTCAGTTTTTGCCTTTTGAAACTTGCACCATGAATTTATACCAGCAGGACAATCCAAAGATCAGTTTTAATGCAGTGTAAATCATTGATATTATTTCTAATAGCTATACTATAATATCTTTAAAATTTTGATATTAAAATGTCGGTGAGTCGGTTGCGACAACTTAGGCTTTTTCCATCACTTAAATTTTTCTCTGTTTTGGCTTTTATATACAAAAGATCTGTACCCATACATTTTTATAGGTATTCCCAATAAACTCTAATTTTTCCACTTGAACATTATATGGATTCGCGCACATTAGAAACTTATGCAAGGGAAAGCACAGGTCCTCCTAGCAGAGCTCATTTGATGCGCGTCAAGGAGTAGCTTCGTTTAAAAAAATAAATAAAAATACTTCTAATTATCGCATTTTCTCATATCATATATCATTTTACACAAAACCATTTGAACTTTTAAAAAATATAAAAAAGTGAAAATCGATAATTTTTTGAAAATTCATGTGCAGAACCCCCTTAACTTTAATACAATTTATATTATTATTCAATTAGAAGATTCTTCTTAATGTTTACGCTTACCTTAAGGTGTAATCTTTAATATCCCAATATCTACCCGGCCTGGTGGCTGAGAGGTAGCGTGCACGCTTCGTAAGCCTAAGGTTGCGGGTTCAATCCCGGCTCTATAGATTTTCTGGATGCAAAAATCGTAGGAACGCATGTCATATGATCGTGTGGCATGTAAGTGATCCCTTGAGGATCAATTTAACTGTGGTACTCTCTGAAAAATTAAATCACACCAAATTATTTAGCATCCGATGAGACTTATAATTATAGTTAATCCAAGCGTCAAAATTTGGTTGAGCGAGCCACACTACCAGATGGTGCCACCATGAAATGGTACTCACATTTGGAGATTTGCTGTGTCTGCAAAAGCTTAGTTGACTGGGGAAAAAAACTTCAAGGGAATGTTATTTAACGATGTTTGAAAATATTAAAATATTTATGTCGAAATTGACATCTTTTTATTAAGGGTTTGGAAATAAAAATCAGGAAATACTTTCCTCAAATACAAAAACATTTTCCAAACAAAGTTATTTTTGAAAATTCTGTTGACATTCAATAAAATGCAATTAAAAACATTTAATAATTATTTAGGAAATAAAACTGGCTTTTGAGGAGAGATGCAATGAATTTAAAAATTTGGAAAATACATTTCACTTTATTTTACACTCATGTCCATAAATTAAGGATAATTCAGAATTACACAGAAATTGAACTCTAAAATAAAAATTTCACCTGTAGAATTATCACACACATCTTGAAGAAGAATATGCAAATTACAGGAAGCCACCAGATGGCGCGGATAGTACGTCACAATGACGAGAGTGTAAGAGAGGGGTATATAAGGAATGGTGGCAAAGAAGTAAAATTGTTCACAAGCGCTTTAAAAGCCTTTCAGGGCAATAACCGCATAGTTATGGCACAAAGGAAGCATTTGGATGATTTTTTACGTCGTAGAATTATCGGACGACTGGAATGTGGACGTACCCAGCTGGAAGTATCCGAGGAACTTGGAATCGCCCAGAGTGTCATCTCCAGGCTTTGGCAACGATTCCAAGATGATGGTAATGTGAGTAGATGTTACAGCACAGGTCACCCCCGAGTTATAACGCCGAATGAGGACCGGTATTTGGCAGTTACTGCCAAAAGAAACAGACGGAGCACAGCATCAGACCTATCTCGTCAGCTCTCTTCAGCTACCGGTACGACAGTTTCAAGGCAGACCGTGTACAGACGCTTAGGGCACAGTGGTCTATATGCTCGTAGGCCTGTCAGATGTGTTCCCCTTACCGCAACTCACTGTCGCCTGCGATTAACCTGGAGTAGAGAGCATGCATTGTGGACACCGCAACAGTGGTCTTGTGTGATGTTTTCCGACGAGTCCAGGTTTAGTTTGCAGTCTGATTCTCGCCGGACTTTCATGTGGAGAGCGCCAGGTACCCGTTACCACCAAGAGAACACCATTAAACGACACCGTTACGGTGGTGCAGGATGGCTCGTTTGGGGAGGAATTATTCTTGGTTCCAGAACTGACCTGCATGTTCAGAGTGTAACGATGACAGACCACATCTATCGGGATGTCATTCTGGAACAACATGTACGTTTGTTTCGGGGCGCCATGGGTGCTGAATTTCTGCTTATGGAAGACAACGCCCGTCCTCATCGTGCAAATATTGTAGACGAATGCCTTCAATCGGAGGATATCACCCGTATGGATTGACCAGCATACTCACCGGACTTGAATCCAATAGAGCATGTGTGGGATATGCTTGGCCGACGAATTGCAGCCCGTCAACCCCCTCCCACCTGTCTACCGGAACTTCGGAGGGCATTGCTTGATGAGTGGTGTAATATTCCCCAAGATCAGATTGATAATTTGATACTCAGCATGCGTAGGCGTTGTAAGGCCTGTATTGCATCGTCCGAGAGACATACTCCGTATTAACCATCATACTAACCATGTTATACTGTTTTTTTGTAAACAGGTTCTTTTTTGAAATTTGCTCCAGGGAGTAAAAATCGCAATTTTTATTAATTATGTCAAACATATAGCATCTTTTTTGCTCTTTACCTTTTGTTTAATAAATAGACTTTACAAATAAGTCAAATTTGTTTTGCTTCTGTCTCTTTCTTTGCCTGAACTTCATTATCCTTAATTTATGGACATGAGTGTATATCCATACAAAACAGAATTTGAAACAATGGAGTTAACCGAATTTGTGTGGCTTGGTATCGATAATTTAGAAATGGAATTAGTTTAATTTCGAAGCAGTGTGTCGTGGAAAGCAAGATTTGAAGACGATTCCTGAAGTAGAAGGAAAACTGTGTGGAAGTAGTGCAGATAATTTTGATCCCACAGGAAAATATTATATTAAACGTATAGGATTTACCAAATAATTTTATATCAATGAAAAAACTAGTTAATGTGCTCTTTTAACGCTGTTTGTGTCCACATATACGTGTGAAAATTCCTTTCGTTGATGAACTTTGTAAAATTTTCTAACAGAAATAGACGGCAGGGAATTAGCCGCGAAATACGTTAAACTAATGAATACGAAATATGACCTTTTGTTAAAAAACTCTCTGAAAATAAACAGCAACAGATTTCTCATAAAATACTTAATAATCATAATTTTGTCATACGTACATATATATATATACTAATAAATAATGTTTCGTAATACATAAAGTATGTAACTTTCGTTACTCTTCGTTCATTCAAGCACTTATTGTCATTTGCACCAAAAACTTAAGAATTTTTAACTCCACTAAAAATTTTTAAATCATCATACCATGCCCATTTTTCCCTGTTAAGCCCATTGAATTTTAAAGATGTTTATTTTTAAAAATAGCTATAAATTTTTAAACTTAACTCTGGTGCAAATGGGCATTAATCACCCACAAGATAGCACTAAAAAAACGAACAAAATTTGACCCAGGTTTCAGAAAGGTTCGCTATTCCTGGCCTAGCCCATTGGTGTAGCTACACCACTGTTGATATCTATTCTTTTTTCCAAGCTATCACTCATTCATTCAGAACAAAGCGAATTTTCTTTACTTAAGTTATCGTATTACGTGAAAGAGTACAAAATGAAAAATTGCTCTCGCCTTCGGCGCATTCATTCAGCGCATTGAAAACAAACTAGGTTTCTTCTCATTGGTGGGTTTGTAATGTGATGATTTTTCTGGGTTGTTTTATTTGGCACTTTAGCGTCTTTTTCTATACCTTAGTGATTCAGTAAAAATATTTAAAAAATTACATTAGCCTTTGTCTCTTCATTTGGAATTTTTCGGATTGTGTTTCAATCTATCATTTCTTCCGTACTTAAAACAAAAGCTTTTAATCCCCTGGAGCTCGTTAAGCATCTAATTTCGTCATAAAAATAAAACACAATTTTGTTTTGTATTTTATTATTCTAATCTAAATATCTCTTACGGATCTCATTACGCAGAAGAACATTTGTTATATCTGAGTTAAGTGAATGCGAAACTAAATGATAAATGAAAAGATAATTTTTATAAATTTTTAATTTTTTCATTTCTGTTGTTAATACTTCAATAATTAATTATGTGTATATATATATATATATATATATATATATATATATAATCAAAATTTATATATATATATATAAAATTCAAGTTAAATCTGTATGTGTAAAACATACAGAGAAAAAAATTATAAATTAAGGAATAATGCAAGATATGCTATATACTTATTTAATTGTTGGTAATACTTATGAGTATTTTTAAAAGGAATGAAATCATGCTTACATCAAGTTTAATCTTCACATATGCAATATATATTAAAAAATGCGTAATTGTTAACATAGTTTCTATTATGTAAACAAACCATATTTTTTGTATGTGTATGCAAGCCTTTCTTTTTCGCCATTTAATCTAATTAGTCGGAATTTCCTATTTTATATTAGTTTTGAAATTAAATATGAATTATTTTAGTTTTTATGGAACTAAATTTCCTTAATAAATCCTTACTTTTAGATTTTTGGTTATTTATTTTATTTTATTTATTTTTGTATTTTGTATTCAAATAAAATTATCCGTGGCTGCTACGTAAAAAAACATTTTTACTGAAACTTTTTACGCATAAAGCTTTAACGTTGACAATTGATGAATGTTTATTATACAAGTAATAAAATAACCAATTGTGTTGTAAAATCAAACTAAAAGGGGGGGGGGGATAATAGTACGAAGATAAAAGAGAAGCTTTATTTTCTCTCCTTACACTTGCTCATTAACCAGACACTTAGTTATAGTGATTAAAAAAAATGTTCTTAATTCCATTAAAAGTATATTACAAGAAAAAGTAAATTATTTCTATACATTTTCCTCGTTAAAATAAACATTCTAAATGAATGAATAAATAGTATTTATAATCACACTTGATGTCCGATTTAGATTTCCGAATTGCTGATAAATCCTTGACCATCGAGATTTTACCTTTTCGATCGAAGCAACAATGTATTTACATACACTTGGCATTCAGTGAGTTAAATTCACAGTCCAGCGGTGTCAAGTGAAAACGACGTGATGAGGTTATCAGATATTTTTTAGTTAACGCATTCACAAATAGTAAACTTACTTAATAATTATATATATTAGTATTATTACTTAACTCTGAGATGAGTAAAAAAAATAATTCTATTTTAATCAAGACACTCTTGTAAATTGTTACGACTATATGGTGGCGTGGCTACAGCGGACGTGGTTGGAGCGGACACATACTATTTTGTGGTCTGAGCGGACATTTTGAAACTCACATCGTGGTTAGAGCGGACACATTTCCCCCCCATCTTAGAACAGATTCGATTTTCGAATTACAAGGATAAATACATTTTTGCCAATCAAATTTAATTATTTGTATTAAATTGTTGAGATATTATAGTGCGAATACATTTTAAACATAGCGAAATGTAATAAAAATTTTAAAAAAAGACTTTGTGTTTCTTCTTTTAGTATTTTAACGAATAAGTGTCTTTCAATTTGAAATCCAGAAAATTAGTTGACCCTGGAATAAGAAGGATAAAAGCATATGTAAAATTGATGAAAGAATTGAAAATATCCTAAAAGAATTCGAAACATCAAACAATTTAGAAAAATGTCTAAAATTTCTTTAAGTTTTGTAACTAGGTTGTAACTAAATCCAATGGTAAATGATATTTATGCCTTAAAATAAAGTTTAGTTAGTATTTATTTACTTGTATTTATTTTTCTTTTATTTACTTGTATCCTGTATATTTTACTTCTAATTTTTATTTTTACTTACATTAATGAAACTAATTAATTTTTTATGGCAATTGCACCTGTTCTAATATTTGACTCTAAAAAATACAGTTTTCCTCAAAATTTATGAAATTCGTTCGTACCCTCTTCATTATATTTTTAATTCTATT
The DNA here is from genome assembly GCA_019973975.1 of Trichonephila clavata. Lineage (NCBI taxonomy): Eukaryota > Metazoa > Arthropoda > Arachnida > Araneae > Nephilidae > Trichonephila > Trichonephila clavata. The sequence goes on along the minus strand of BMAO01028228.1, from coordinate 6,918 downwards.
AATTTTTAAATATTTGAAAAAGTTTTTATTTTTATTACATTTTGCTATGTTTAAAATGTTTTCGCACTATAATATCTTAACAATTTAATATATATAATTAAATTTGACTGGCAAGAATGCATTTATATCCTTGTAATTCGGTAATCGAATCTTTTCTAAGGTAAGGAAAAATGTGTCCGCTCAAACCACGTCCGCTGTAGCCACGCAACCGACTATATACCTATTTTCTTGTTTATATCTTGATTTAACTCATTGATCTGAAATACAAGACAACAGATTTTAATAAAATTAATTTGTTATTTGTCATTAAACCAAAATGTGATTCTTAAAGATTAAAAGTAACGACAAATATTTATTCAATTCAATGGCTTTTTTAAAGATCTGGAATAAAATTATGAATGGACAAGTTATTATAACTTAATGTTTCCTAATAATAAAAATTAATGATATTATTTATCAGAAGCTCATAATTTGATTCTTATTTTTTTTAAAGCAACATTAGACTCCATTTCGGATTAAGTTGTTTTCTATTTTAATGAGTACACATTACTAAATTTAATGATTATATAAATACTTATATTGTCTTATGGCTTATTTTTAAACTTATTTTGCATTTCCAAATTGATAATGGTTGTATAATTATTGCTATTTATCACTAAATCATAAACTGTTTCCAAAGTATTAAAAGCATGAACAATAATGTTTATTCCATATTGTATTAATGATTCTAAACCATTTAAAAAGATTTGTAAAATAAAGAAATTGTTCTTTGGCTTTTACCTTCCTCAAATTATTGATTTATAAATTAATAAAAATTAATCTTGCTGTTTTTAAATTATGATAAAACATTATTACGGGGACTGTATCATTGGAAAAGGTAAAATAATTTTTAGAAATTCAATTTAATAATCGTTTGTTACAAATATATTTACTAAAATTTATTGAATTACAGTAAAATACGTTTCACGCGAAAACGCTTAAGACGAACTATCGGTTAACATGAAATAATACAACAATTTCGAAACTAATATGTATTTCCATTCATTTTTTCTCTTAACACGAAAATAAAATCGCTTAACACGAAAAGACTTTTCTTCTGGGAATGAACACTCAATGAAATGTTTCAGATTGTTTCTGTACTATTGGACTATCCTACAGTATCATCAGAAGAATTTGTTGCATTGAATCAGTGATTCCCAAAGGGGTCTATGACGAGCAACAAGGGGTCCATGTAAGCGAAAAAGAATTGGGAGTCTATGATAGTGACTCTCATTAAATCAGATCGTGATTTTAATTTTAAAAGAAAGTTTAATCTCAAATGGAAACCAGATTTACTTACGAAATTTAATGAGGTTAGCTTGCAGTTACAAGGCGACAACATAATACTCTTTTTAAAACAAGGGCCATCATTTCAGTACTTCTTGCCAGAACTAAGCAATGGAGTATAATATTGGACGGCACGAATTTTCCCATTTTGCCAGGAAAATGACGCTTTAATATACTTTCAACATTAAAATGCTGTTTATTCAGATTTTGAAACTAAGCTTGAGAGTGCTTTGACTATGATAATACCATAGTAGGCAATGAGTTCATCTGGTCACAATGAGAAAAAAAAGCACAAATGGCAGATTACTGGAGGAACTGATCGAAATAGGCACTAACGAAGATCTTAAAGCAAAGTTTAGAAATGGAAGACAGTAATTGTGGCTTTAAAAAGATGTAACTCACTTGGATAAATTCAAGAATTATGGAATATCTTGAGAAAATTTTCAATTGCTTTTCCAAGTGAGAAAGAGTTTCAGCAGTGGCGTAATAGAAGATAATTGGGGCAGGGTCAAGTTTTGGGCCCCAAGCCGGATCTTTCAAAGGATTACAAAACCAAATATAATGCACCTTTACACATCACGTAAAAATATTTAAACATTAAACTTATAACTGAATACAAAATCAACCTGAGTCCAAGAAAACGAAGTAAAAAACGTATAATATTAGAGAGTATTTATTAAAATGGAAAATCTAACAACAGTCGAACGATAGCCTGGAAACTTAAATAAAAACAATACACTAAGAAAAACACGAAAACTGTAAAGTAATTTTCAATTTCAAATTTTTATGAAAGATAAAAGGTATCGCTTACCTTATTCTTCGTTTCTGAATCCTGGAATGAGCTTGATCTAAAGTTCGATTATATTCTAGCATAAATACTGCCACTCTCTTAAAAATGAGAGTTCTTTGTATGATGCAAAAATGGTTTAATGAAAAAAAGAAATGGAAAACTGATACATTCCGCTTCCTAAGACAAAGACACAACTATTAATTCTAATACACGAACTAAAAGAAAATTTATTTCTTAAATCTGTATCTATGGGCGCACCTACATAATGTGCAAAATCACTTCTATTAAGTCTGTCTCTTCGTTTTCATCTTTGATTCCTTTTGGCCGCGGTAGCCAAGTGGTTAAGGTATAAGATCATGGCAGGCATATCAAGAGTTCGAGCCCAGCACCAATAAAGACCTCCCGTGTAGAGGAGTGATGCACGTTAAATCTGTCTAGAGCTCATACGTCTGCCCGTTGGTGTGGTTTGGAAGTTAGGAGAGGGAGGTGCCAGCTCAGGTGTCGTCCTCGTCACTTGACCTTGGTTCAAAATTACGAGGTCCGTCGCCAAAAAGCCCTCGTGTAGCAAAAACAGTGCGACGTTAATATTCTCACTCACTCACTCACTCATTCCGACTCCTTTTCTTCAGAGAGAGTAGTACCCTTATTAGCTGAAGTGTCCGAAATTGTGGGAATTAATTTTCACTTCCATGATTTGTTCGTCAGGTATCCTGGCATTACTATTATTAGCACTTGCACACGATGATGTTCTGGCAGACATTAAAAAGTTATCCAATTTTGCATTTTGCTATTAATATTATATTCCGTTTCCTTTCGAATTTTTCGTTTTTGATAAACACTCGTAAAGTTTGTTTAACTCTACTCATTTTAGGGCCGCGTTTCTTCTTGTCTTATTAACAAAATACCATTTTTGAACCAGAATATTAAATTCCGATAAAAAAAAAACCAGTTCTAATATTGAAAGCGAGAAGAAGTGAGATGGAAATGTTTTAATTGTTTAGTAACCAAGGAACACACCCTATATTTAAGTGCATTAAATATAAAAAGAGAGATGTCTGTTCTAAAAGCAATTTTGTGAAATACTTCTCTCTCTCATTATGCTTTATTTGATTGAATATTATCTATAGCAAATAATCATTGAAAATGCTCTCTATGCTTTTCCAAGTATGGTATTACTGTTTCACGTAAAAAAAGCATAACAGATGTACATTATTTACGACTTCGCTAGATGAAAATAAAATTCATGGGGGGGGGGGGACTAAAGTTGCCAATAAGTTACTCTACAGTTTCGGTTAAAAGTAAATCATGTCTTTTTGAGCGGCGTTGGGCACTTTTTGGTAGGGGAAAATCTTATGGGTTCGCGTCACCGAAATGCTCTGACTGGCGCATGCGCAGTGTGCTGTTCGCCTTACACACTTTTTGGATGGGGGAAATCTTGTGCGTTCGCGTCACCGACATGCTTATAGCAGTATATCTATTGCTATATAGTTGACGTATAGTGCTGTGTATATCTTATAAGTGAAATTGAATGGATTTAGTGAAAAGTTCAATGTGTATATACTGTGCATTGCTCGTTGCGATTCCGAGAATGGGCAATACATATTAATGGTTGTCGTTTATATTTAGCTTAAAAAATCTATGAGACAGATACAACAATTTTTACTCAAAAATGTGATGGTTTTTCAAAAGAAGGTTCTGAAATACTCGAAAAAAGATTTGGCGGAAAATATATGATAATGTACTGATGATTTTAAGTGGGAACATCAAAATTAACTTTGCAGATGATAAAAATCTACCACTAATTGAATTTCTAAATGAAACACTTAATTTAAATATGTCCAATGATCGAAAACTCAGTACTACAAAATATAAACGACGATCGATGCGGTTTTAACGCGATACTTAGATAAATTTGAATCAAACATTTTCCTTTCTTACTTTAGTTACCATAAGTCTATTGTATCTTTTTTAGAATAAAATGAAATAATTGAAAGTAAAAAGTCTAAGTATTGTTAAAATTAATTATGACAATGATGCAAACAATTAAAATAATGTTAAAAATCAAGTACATTGAAATTTAAGTAAATACAAATACTATCCATAAATAATAGGATTGTATATTAATTGTTATTTCAATTGAATTGTATTTATATTTTGTCATGATCTTTTACAGCCCGAAATATATTTGAATAATAAAAAACCACATAAACATATGCATTTAGTTGCTCCTCGGAGTGTCAATAGATGTGAAAACCAGATTTATGTTGATAATTTTTATTCAAACAATATGAAATTTCAAATTTTAATACTAAAAGTTCTAAGTTTTCACTTCTATTGGCAGTCTCTATAACTGCCAATTTTTTCTCTCTCTACAGCTAATGTAAAGTATGCTATTATAATAACAGTGTGAATTTTTTATCTTCCTAGCATTATATCCGATTACCCATCTGCCTTTTATTTTATTTGTTAGTAATTTAGGTTTTAAAAAAACCCACTAAAGAAAAGTATTTTTCCCGTCACGGGGATCACAACACATCAAATAAAATGCTTTTTGATTTGGTTATTGGGTCAAAGATATCTAATGGGCGTATTAAAATTTTGATTCTGAATTTCGTCAGATCGCCAATTGAAAAATCGCTTAAAAGTTGGATTTTAAAAACTCTAAAGCGAATTTTGAGAAAATCTGCGCGAATGGCGTCAGTTGGGCTTTTTTTCTTCTTTTTTTTAACATTTATAAACCCCGTGCACCACCGAACGTATAACACGGGGGTAAACAACACAGACAGAAGAAAGGATTACAACACAAACATCCATGCCTTCTCCGGGATTCGAACCCAGTCCCTGCGGCACCGCAGTCAGCTTCACTGACCACTATACCGGATGGGCGGCACTCAGTTGGGCTTTGAGCCCCTAGAAGCCTTGCCCCCCCCACAGTGCGGGGGGTTGGGGGGGAGTGTACGTTACGCCACTGAGTTTCAACGTGGTTGCTAATCTTCAAAGCAATAAAAGAAGGGGAGGGGGAGACTGGATAGTACTAACCGAGAAAATTTAGGGTTATACCTGACTAGATTGATGTCAAATGCTGAAAGTTTGCTATTGAAGTCTCAGAATCATCCCTCCCATCAAAGGCCTTTGTTTGTTTCTCATCTATTTTCAGTATTAATCAACTTTTCATTAAATTAGTTAATATGTGTTGCTTAATCTTTAAACACTATACTTACAGCTAGAAATTTAAATCTTTTAAAGTAAGTAGCTCTGTACCAACTGTCAAAAAGACATTTAAGCTTAAAATTTGAAGAAAAAAAAAATCAATATAAGGTAAGTAGGGGTCTACCCAAAACGGGAAAACATAAGGGGTCGATAGGACAAAAAAGTTTGGGAACCTCTGCAGTCAGTAGCGCACACAAGAATGTTTACTTGTATTATTATAAAAAATATTGGTTTATTAATTATTATAAGTATATATTGACGGCTTACGTAAAGATTAATCCAACTCTTTACTTGACGTCCACTATAACCTGGGGGTCCGGACCTCCCCCCACCAAAAAAAAGCCCTTGAGTTTTTTTTCGATTGATGATAATCCTGTATATATATATAACGTAAAATTTAATTATGTTCTTGAAATTAACAATTTATTTTATTAATTAATGCTAAGTATTAATTCAATAATTTATTTTTTACTGTTTTTTTGTTGACAAAATCAGAAGAATCAATTGGTGTTGTCTTGAGGTATGATTCGAGTTGGGGGACATTCATTCGACCATGGACCCCTTCCTTGAAAAATTTTTGAGTGCTCTACTGCATGAACTTGTAATTGCTCTAATTGTCCCATCAAACGAATTTTTCCCCTTCATCATCGCATCAGATTTTAAGTTGAAGTAACAATGGAAAAAAGTGCTGCTTACATTCGAGTAAATACAGTAAGTATCTCAAATTACTTTTTAAAACGTTTTTTTTAAATCATATAACTTATCATTATGACTTAATGATCGAAAAAAAATCAATGATTGTTTTATTTAAAATATTTTTTGATGTTTCTTTAGTCCAGTACAAAGGAAATATTTCCATTGATAAATTCCTGAGCTATTACAGAATTTACATTATCATCGTAGCAATTGAATTTAATTTCATATGGCTGTGTGTATAGGTTACATAAAAAAAAATAATTAAATTTAAGAAAAGGCATAAGAGAATTTAGAATAATTCGCAATCGTGCTTCTTTATTGATTTCTGTTCTGTAATTCATAAGTTTCTAAATCAGTCATATTTTTTTTAATTAATCCGATATCTTTTTGATTACTTTCTGTGAATATGGGACGATTAGCTTTAAAAATAATCAATGGCAATACATTTAATTATTGACAATTAAACAAAGAATTTTGCAGGAAACGAAAAATTTTCTGTTTAAACAAGCAGTTCTGAATACTACTTTTTTTAACAGTTTTTTGTTCTAAATCTTTTATAATATATACTTACTATATCATTGACATTGTTTAATGTATTTTTTAAAAAAAAGTATACGAAATCGGGAACTTATTTTATTTACAATAAACTTGCAGCACGTATTTCAAAAGCAAGCATTCGAAGGATTAGTCATTTTTTTTTTATCTCTTTAATCTAATACCCTTTAGATAAAATAATCCAGGTATACGGTGTGACCAGGTTTTTCACATCTGTAGAGAAAATCAAACTTTTGGCACCGTACTCGAAGGAATTATTGGCGATATTCTGATATTGGCGAGAGAAAGGCGTGGCTCTGTAAACATGTTGCAATTCCGTCTCCTCTGCTATAAAAGTCACC
>BMAO01028227.1:0-18523 GCA_019973975.1 Trichonephila clavata | reverse complement strand
AATGTTTTTTGCTGTACTCACGTGGTAAGTCTTTATCTAATTGTTTTAGCTTTGATTCAAAAATTTTAGAAATAATTATAGGCTATAATTATTATCGTTTGCATTTATAGATTATGGTTTTATTTATAATAATAGTTAAAATTCCTTAGAAATTCTTGCTTTCCTATGGCCCAGAGTATTCGCAAATTCATTTGAAGGTTGGCTGGCCGAAAAACTTTGTTTGAACCTGCAAACCTGTCCTGGTTCCTAAGGCCAGAGTTTGCTCTAGTACTACTGTGACTAAGACTATTTTATCATGACTATAGTTATCTTAGGTTTATAACTATTTTTGTAATATATTGTTACGAATTCCCTGCGATGTGCTTAGAGTAAATTCAATAAGCAGAATCCTTTTAAAAAATAAATAAAGCTATTTATTTAACGAAGACTACAAGAATAACACTGCGCATTCAATAGCTCAGTCACCAGCCTACAGCTTGCTTGCTGTCTAAGGCTCCAATACCACTCCTAATCTTTCGTGCTTGTTTTTATATGCTCTCTGCCGGAAGTGACGTCACTAACAGGAAGTTATGTCATATTAGAAAAATCCAGAACCTTGGAGAGAATTCAAGAAATCAGGATCCCTCTAGAAAATTCTCTCTGTCGCCAAGGTTTCCAACTTCCGTCGCCAAACGGCGAAATGTCGCCAAATTTGGCGACAAAAATTAGTTGCCTAAAACATCGCCAATGAGCCAATATCTCGCCAATTTGGCGACTTGCTATTGAAATACAATGGATACATATAACATTCATTATCATAAGACAAATTACACCAATTTACAGAATTCGTAACATTGCCCCCTCTCAAGGACTGCACGACCCGGGCAGTACAATCCTTGAATAGGTAAAATTATTTACAAGTATATACAATGGTCGACAGTACACAGTTACATACAAGCATATAAGTGGCTCTTTCGATCAGCTAGTTTCGTCCCTAGAGTTACAAAAATAAGGGGCCAGCCGATCACAATGCACTACCCTAGGCCTTGAGTTCTTAGATTTTTGGATACGAATCACAACGCCATTTAGTCTTTTTAGGACTGTATATGGACCGTCCCAATTTGTCTGTAACTTTGGAGAAAGTCCTTTTTCGTCGAGTGATGAGTATATTAAGTCACTGTTCAGCTACACGAGGCTTTTTGGGACGGTCCGCGTATTTTGAACCATGGTCAGTGACGCGACGACACCTGGCTGGCACCCCCCTCTCCTAGCTACCCACCACACCAACGAGGACTTTGAGCTCTCGACAGATTACGTGCATCGCTCCCTACACGGCGGATCTTTAGTGTACTAGGATCGACCCATGACAACAGCCATGATCCGATGCCTAGACCACTCGGCCACGCGGCCACGTCCTCGTCGAATCGGGTTCCAAACCAAACCTTCACCTCGTGAAATCATGTCCTGTAGCTCTCGTGTCGTACTGGTCTTCATCTTTCCGTTGCGATGTCGATCCGATTACGGGCGAACTCGTGCACACTTTCTAAACGTTCCTGTAGTTCATGGACATATTCTTCAGGAGAAGAAGGCACATCAGGAAGGCGCCCAAACAGGAGATCACAGGGCAGACGGAGTTCACGACCGAAGAGCATCTGGGAGGGAGTGAATCCAGTGGTTTCATGGACGGCACTTCGATAGGCAAGCAGAACATAGGAAGCTTCCGATCCCAGTCTTGTTGATTCATGGAAACGTGGATAGAGAGATGGTTTAATATCGTTCTATTAAATCTCTCAACCATGCCGTCTGACTCTGGATGTAAGGGGGTAGTTTGTGTCTTATCAATCTTAAGAAGGACACAAAGTGCCTTGAATACAGCAGAAGTGAAATTTCTGCCTTGATCAGAGTGCATCTGAAGGGGCGTCCATAGCGAGAAATCCAGTTCTGCAGTAATACTTCGGCAACTGTTGTAGCTTCTTGATCAGCGATCGGGTAAGCCTGGGCCACTTGGTAAAATAATCCTTGACAACTAAGATGTATTTGTAGCCATCATTTGAACGTGGGAGAGGCCCTAAGATGTCCAACGCGATTCTTTCAAATGGTGCCCCTACATTATAGCGCCGTAATTTTCCACGGCATCGTGTTTTGGGTCCTTTTCGGGCCCCACATGCATCGCAGGACTTGCACCATCTTCACTCATCTTACTTGCTCCAAAAACCGCTCCGACCTTTTGGATGTCTTCAATATTCCAAAATGACCTCCGGTTGGACTACTGTGTAATTGTTCCAACACTTCCGGTATTCTTGATCGTGGGAGTACTAATTGCCATTTTGATGTTTTGCCATCCTCAGACTCCCATTTTCTGTATAATACACCATTACGAATATGGAGTGAATCCCAGAGAGCCCAATAGCGTTTGCTATCCGGACGATAGCTGGAGATATCTTGCCAACTGGGTCTAGTGCTAGATGATTCAAGAAGTTCCAAGATAGGTTTTATGTCGGGATCCGTAAGTTGAGCTTCTCTGACTTCTTCATCGCTCCAACGGTCTATTTGTGTCGATACCGAATCCTTTATTGACGAATGACAGGTGTTATCATGTCATATTTCTTCTCGACTGTAGTGCAGTAAGAACAAGCATTCGAGCATGGTCTTCTTGATAAGGCGTCAGCATTACCATGAAGGGACCCCTTGCGATGTTTGATCTCGAAATCGTACTCTTCAAGTTTCTGAATCCATCTAGCTATCTGGCCTTCGGTGTTCTTAAAATTTAAAAGCCATGTCAGGGACGCATGATCCGTTCGGAGCAAAAACTTCCGACCGTAAAGATAACTATGAAAGTTCTCAACAGCTTTTACAATGGCCAGTAATTCTTTTCTGGTGACGCAGTAATTTCTTTCAGGCTTTGAAAGACACTTGCTCCAGTATGCGATGACATGTTCTTGGCCGTTAATTTCTTGGGATAAAACTGCTCCGACACTTTCATGGCTTGCGTCCGTGTCAAGAATGAATTGCTTTTCGGGATCCGGATAAACTAGAATGGGAGACGATGTTAGAGCCGCCTTCAAGCTATTAAATGCTTCCTCGCATTCGTCTGTCCACAAGAACTTCTGTTTGTTTTCAGTCAGCCTGTGGAGAGGTCTCGCGATTGAAGAAAATCCTTTAACAAATCTTCTGTAATATGTACACAGACCGAGAAAACTTCTAAGCTCATGCACATTTTTAGGGCGCCTCCAGTCTTTTACAGCTGACACTTTCTGTGGATCAGTTCTAACACCATCAGCAGAAATTATGTGACCCAGATAATTCACCTCGTGACGGAATAAGTTGCATTTGGAGGGGTTTAGCTTCAATTTGGCCTCTTTCAATTTTTCAAATACTCTCCTTAGGTTGCTGAGGTGTTCCTCGAAACTTTCCCTACAATGATGATGTCGTCTAAATAAACAAGGCAAGCTTCAGGAGTGAGTCCGTTCAACACTGTCTCCATGAGGCGTTCGAAGGTAGCTGGTGCATTACAGAGACCAAACGGCATGACCTTAAACTGCCAAAGTCCTTGTCCTCCTGTCGTGAATGCTGTCTTTTCACGGTCTTCAGGATGTATCTCTATTTGCCAATAACCGCTTTTCAAATCCAAGGTAGAGAACCACTTGTTTCCGCTAAGAATGTCTAACGTGTCATCGATTCGTGGAAGTGGATAACTGTCCTTTTTTGTGACATCATTGAGCCGTCGATAGTCTACACAAAATCTCGTAGATCCATCTTTCTTTCGGGCTAACACGATGGGAGAAGCCCAGGGACTCGACGAAGGCTCGATGACATCTCGTTCCTGCATGTCCCTTAGTAGATCTTTAACTTCTGTTGTCTTAGCAATTGGTAGTCTTCGGGGATTCTGTTTAATAGGAGAATGATTCCCAGTTTCAATTCGATGTTGAGCCAATTTCGTTCTCCCGAGGTCATCAGATGTACAGGAAAACAGTTCCTCGTATTCGTCAATAAGTATCCATGCTACACTTTTCTGTTCCTCATTCAATTCAGTGGGCTGCAACAGATTCAGTTCGTGTTCTTTAGAAGGCTTTTTCGACATGATTTCGGGATGTTTCTGTATACAGGTGACTGGAGCACATGTTGCTAATACGTCGCCTTTCCTGATTGTTTTAGGATTACCAGTTAGATTAACAACTCTGACTGGTACAGTTTCCTTCGAAAGATCTACCAGTGCGGAAGCAACCAATACTCCTTTTGGAAAATTTTCAGAGTTCGGAAATTCAGTTAGACCGTGTCGAAAGTTTTGACTTTTCTCAGCGGCCCCTCTTACAAGCATCTCAATTCGAGCTGGAATAGTAATATCACTTTTACAAGTTATTCGATGACACGGTTCTCTTTCAACAGCTCCTAACTGGAATAACGCTACATCTTCCGAATTTGAGCGTAGCACATTATTCTCAAAGTCAATTACAAAATTATGTTTTGTTAAGAAGTCCAAACCGAGTATAAAAATGTCGGTGATTTCGGCTACAAACACGGTATGGTCATATAACACATTTCCAAACTTAATTGTTATATGCATCTTGCCAATAATGGGGATTTTATCCCCTTTCACGGTCTGAAGGGTAACGCAGGGCGGTGTCCGAAGAATTTTTACGCCAAGTTGTTGTGCTAAATCTTGGCGCAAAATGGTGACATTGGCCCCTGTGTCAACGACCATTCGACACGTAAATCCATTTACATTTGCTTCAATAAACAGTCCATTCTCGCTGCTTGATGAAATTTGTAACACTTCAAAATGGGCTTTTCATTCTCTGGCAACCTCCGCCCCGCGAGACCGCACTACCTAGTTTTCCCTGAGTATTATTCCTCGACAGGCTCCTAGGCCGTTGATCTTGGCGAGCCTGGCATTGCCTTTGGAGATGGCCTTCTGCTCCACATTTCCAGCAACGGGCGTTGTTTCTTTTAAATTTGCCTGTCTCCTCTCCAGACCTCTGCTTCATCCCCGGAACTCCTCTAACAGTTGTGTCATAACTTTAAGTAAAGGATCCTCATCTCGTTTCACCTCCGCACCTCTGATAAAGTGACGATCCCTTCTCGATGCTTGTTGTGCCGCTTCAAACTTGATCGCGTAGACTAAAGCGGACTTCAGATCCTTAGTTTCCGCCATTCGTAGTGCCTTTTGTATTTCTACGTCTCTGACGCCATCGACGAAATACTGCACAGCTAAAGTCTCTCTTACTTCAGTAGGACAATCGGAGAAGGCGAGGTGGGACAGCTTTTCAATGTCCGTTGCGAGCTCTTGAAGGGTTTCGTTGGGTTTTTGTTGGCGAGTCTTTAACTGAAGTCGGCTATAATCCTTCAGGCATTTCTCGCCAAAACGCAACTCTAGGGCACTTGAAAGAGCATCAAAATTTAACTGTTCATTATCGGGAATGGTCCTCAGTATATCTGCAGCTTCGGCTCGGAGAGAAGAAGCCAATTGGCGAGCTTTGGTAATTGGATCCCAGCCATTAGCTTCTGCGACAATGGCGAACTGCGTCTTATACACCTGCCAAGATGTTTGTCCGTCATACGGCAGTAATTTCATACAGGGTCTGTTGACAACAGGCATATATCGAGCATTTTGAGATTGATTTGCAGCAGCCAATCCAAATTCTTGAGGAGTTTCATAGGACTCTCTTGATTCTTCAGTAACTTGAACTTCCATTTCTTGCTTCAATTTCTCAAATTTCTTTTCCATTTCTTCTAATCTTCCTTCAAATTCCTCTACTTTAGCATTGGCTACCTTCACGGCGTTATTAATTTCCTTCATCTCAGATGTCATTTCTGCTTGTCCTGCTTTCATTTCGACTTGTCCTGCTTTCATTTCTGTTTTCATTTCAACTTGTCCAGCTTTCATTTCTGTCATGAATGACAAAAGTTGCGTTAATTTGTCTTCCAATGCGGATTCTTCCTTCTGCTTTTCTTCCGCAGCTTTCTTACTCTGCTCATTCGTTTCACCAACGTTGTCGGATATACCACCACAACTTTGCTCTCTTTCAAGAGCTTCTCGAAGACGTTCGATCAAGTCATCTTTCAGTCCTGATGTGGGCAAATTCCTCGCCGACAGTTCGTCTTTCAATGCGGCCACAGTGAGTTTCGACAGAGATTCTCGATGAAGATCAGCCATTTTCCTTTATCTTCACTATTCGATCCCACTTCTGACACCAATTTGTTACGAATTTCCTGCAATGTGCTTAGAGTAAATTCAATAAGCAGAATCCTTTTTAAAAAAATAAATAAAGCTATTTATTTAACGAAGACTACAAGAATAACACTGCGCATTCAATAGCTCAGTCACCAACCTACAGCTTGCTTGCTCTCTAAGGCTCCAATACCACTCCTAATCTTTCGTGCTTGTTTTTATATGCTCTCTGCCGGAAGTGACGTCACTAACAGGAAGTTATGTCATATTAGAAAAATCCAGAACCTTGGAGAGAATTCAAGAAATCAGGATCCCTCTAGAAAATTCTCTCTGTCGCCAAGGTTTCCAACTTCCGTCGCCAAACTTGGCGAAATGTCGCCAAATTTGGCGACAAAAATTAGTTGCCTAAAACATCGCCAATGAGCCAATATCTCGCCAATTTGGCGACTTGCTATTAAAATACAATGGGATACATATAACATTCATTATCATAAGACAAATTACACCAATTTACAGAATTCGTAACAATATATATATATATATATATATATATATATATATATATATGGGGAATCGGTGGTTGTGGAGTCGTCATCCAATTAAATCTTTCAACAAAACAAAGCACGCAGTCTTCGCGCGCAGGCGCAGCTGATCCAATGTGAAACAAAAACTTTGGCTTGGAGAGAGAAAAGAGACTGAGGTACGCGAGCAAGCGTTCCCGTCGTCACATCATGGAAACCTATTTGTTAGAAATTAGAAACTTAGAATAGCTATTTTTCTTTAATTAATTGTTGTTAAGTTTTAAATAAATTAGAACAAAGACAAATGCTTTAGACCCTTGTTGTCTCCACAAATTATGGGGGCTCGGCCGGGATAGGGATTTTGATCAAAGTGTGGAACGCGTGAACAAAAGAAGCGTCCGTGGAGAAGACGCGCCGCCATTTTTTAAAAGCTTTTATTTAACTTACAATGTATGTATGTATGTATGTATGTATGTAATTTGTTCGGGTGGAATCTTGCAACTCAATTTTGAAGCTGATATCTTCCTCCCATTGCGCTGAAATTTTGTATACACGTTAGGATGAAATGCATGTTTTGACCATTTATATTCCGATATTGCAATTAATTAAAAAGATATTAATTAAAAACGTTAAACTAGTTTTGGGCGCCAACTTGGATATATCTGCATTGTTGTAATAATTTTATTGTTACAGCAATGACAAAAGTTGGCGTCGAAAATCGGTTTTCAGCCAAACTGGAATTTCATAACGTTGCGCTATTGACTGTATTAATTAACTTTGTCTAAAAAATAATTACATTTCTATAACGTAAAAATAATCTAATTTCTACAACATATGCAATTTTTTTTACAAATTTCTATCTATTTTCTTGGATTTAAATTCAAAACAAAAAAAATTAGAGCTATTTTTCAAGTAGATTGGTACATTGTATACCTTTTTAAATGCTGCCAAGTTAAACTGAGATGGAGTATTGTAGAAATTCTAACTTTAACCCCTTAACTGGTTTGCCCGTACACCTTACGGGCTATTGAAAGTTAGCCACAACCGGTTTGCCCTTCCGCTGTACAGGCACCGAAATTTTTTTCTTTCTATATTTTATTTGCACAGACATTTTTATTCCTATAATAAGGTTATTAGTATAGAGTGTGTCTTTAGGAGATGCAGAGAGAGAGTTTGTGCATGGTACTGAACTACTCTTCATTCAGAATTTTGGTAGTGGTGAAGGTGAGAATTTTTCACTGAAGGCAAGAATATATATTCTTGAAAATATTGGATAAAGAACAGGGATTCACAAGGCAATGTACAATGTGTTGCCTAAGAAAAAGGAAAATGGATAGATAATCCAAAGAAGTCGATATTATCTCTATCCCCATTGGAATATAAGACTTAGTGTTACACTATTCTTCATATTGTGTGTGCATATAAATATGCACACACACACATGAAATCCTATCAATCGTATGAAAAAGAGGTATGAACATGAAATTTTTTGGTAAGTGGAAGAAAATATATTTTAAGATATATGTGAAATATTCTTCATAGTACGCAGAATGTACTTATTAAAAGCAAACATTTAAGGGTTTTTGTGTTCAAAAATTATAAAATAAAAAAAGGTGAGTAAAATTTTAAACCGGAGATTAAAATAAAAATCTTCCATTTTCGCGCTTTCTGTTAATTATTATGCTTAGTTACATGCAGTTAAAAAATGGGCTTTTTTTGGGGAAATTTTGGTCAAAAAATTGACCGCTTAAGAGGTTAATCTATGAAGCTCAGACAAAAAATAATTATAGAATCGGAAATATCATTTATTTCGTTCCGATACGGAATAATGTTTTTTACAAAATAATAATATTTGTATTTCTTACGATTTTTTTTAAATAAGTCAAAATCGATGCGTTTTTATGAAAATAATGTCTAAATTGACGCGCATGAATTTTTTTTGTTTAAATGAATCGACATTCCGTACTAAAACAGCTCATGATTTGCTCTTTTAGAATCAATCATTTAAAAAATGAAATGTCGAAAATTTTTTTTACGATTTTTCAAAAAATACTCAACATTTTAATATTTAATGACTTTGTCATTTATGAAGAAAATCTCATAAAACTTTTTTTCGTGTGTAGGATAATATTACCCAAGATCTGTACGAAGATTGAAATAATTGCTTAAAATTTACGGATTTAAGAAAAAATTGTGTTTTTCGTCTAGTACCCTTTTTGCGAGAATTCATTTAGCTCGACTGTTCGAAAATAACCGGCTAACACCTAGCAACAATGATGCGTTGAATGAGATGAACAGACTAAGAAACCTGTCCAGTGATAACTAAAAAGTAAAAAATAAATTAAAAGTAAAAAAACTTTTTAAAAACAAGCTTTTATTTAAACGCGCTAAAAAGAATAAAATAAATTTTTCTTTAAAATTTTTTTACTATCAACTTATAACGTCATTACACAATTTCTATGATATAAAAGCTTGTCGCAAGATTAAAGAACTCTTATTTACTTAGTTTGAAAATTTTAAGAAATTGAAATCAATCAGATTAAGTTATTTAATTTACTTGTTTATCTGCAGAGGTAAATTTCGCGACAAGCTTTTATATCATATAAATTGTGTAATGACGTTATAAGTTGATAGTAAAAAAATGTTAAAGAAAAATTTATTTTATTCTTTTTAGCGCGTTTAAATAAAAGCTTGTTTTTAAAAAGTTTTTTTTTACTTTTAATTTATTTGGAAACTTCGCTCAAACTGTGTAGAGGTTGAATTTCATTCGAAACCAGCGTGAATATTCCGCCTGTGAACTAGTGATTTAACACCTGCGAAGAGGTGTCATTTTAACAATTTCAAGAACTATTTTTTTCCGTCTAACGATATATTTTTCCGTCGAAGAGGTTGTGGGAACTGTGTTCATCTGTGTAGAGGTGAATCATTGTTTTTCATCAATTATTGGATACATGGTTCGTGCGAACAACAAGGGAGCTAGAAAAAAAAAGGTAGGATCTTTCCACATATTTTTTCTAAAAACGCTCTTAAAGAGGATCTTATAAGAGTTGTAGAGTAGCTAGATGGTACTGTGGAGAGTACGGACACCGTAGCTAAACTAAAGACTAAAATTGAGAAGAGTAGTACATTTGAAAGTGATACATATTTCGTTAAAACTTTAATTAAAAACTATATAGATGAGAGGGTATCGCGAAACGAAAGACAGGCAACTTTAGAAAAACAGAAAATTGAGCTCGCAAAACTACAGTTAGCACAGTTAGAAAAAGAAGTCGAACTTCAGACGACTAAAAATAAAGCATTAAGTTTAAATCCTGCAGCTAAAACCGAAGAGAAACAGACATAGAAAATATGATCAAAAGCATTAAAACTTTATCTCTTCCTGTTCCCACCAGATCTGAAAACTTTAATCTGTTCTTCCAATCATTAGAACGCGCATTTTTAACCAAGAAAATTAATGACGAATATAAATCTGAAATTTTAATAAATCTTCTGGCGAAAGATCTCATAATGTCTTATTGTATATTAAAAAGGAGGAATTGAATGACTATGATAAACTCAAATCAATAGTACTCAGAGAATTCCAAGTAACCCCTCGCGAGTGTTTAAACTCATTTAAAAATGCTGTAAAATCATCAGGCGAGACATACATCCAATTTGCTGCAAGATTGACTGCAAACTTCCAATATTATTGTTCGTTAAGAAAAGTTAATTCCTTTGAATCTCTATGTGATCTTTTAATTTCTGATAGATTATTTGAAACCTTAAATAAGGAAACCGCAAGTCATATTGGCATTCGAGAAACCGAAGATTGGTTTAGGCCTATTGATTTAGCTAAAGAGTGCGATATTTATATTTCATCTAGAAGCGGATCGCGTAAGGAAATTCCTATTGCTTGTGGATATACCGAAGACCCCTTTAAAAATAGATCACGAAACTATAAACCAAAGAGTAGAGATAGCTATCCCCAAAATCTTGAACGACAAAATAAAAATTGCTACATATGCGGTGATTCATCTCATTACGCAAGAGATTGTGAGAAGCGTTTTAAGCCTAAAGAATCTAACAGCCACATCTATAATAGAAAAAACGTGAATAGTTTGAAAGTTAAGAGTGAAAAACCACAAAAAAGCGATGAGTTCGCACAACAGCTTCAATACGTAAACATTTTTGTAGAAAATCAGCCCGTAACAGCCTTGATTGATTCAGGTTGCCAGATCCCAGTTTTAAATTCCTCGCTAATTAGATTGAACAAACCTTCCGAAGGAAGCATAACATTAACCTCATGTTTTGACGAAAAGCGCATAGTAGAAGTTGCACCAATAAATATTTCTCTTACTCAGCACTCTCCCAGTTTAAGTGTTCGAACGGCAATATCACCGACCTTGACCGAAGAATTTATTATACATCCCAGTATATATACTGAAATAAAGAAAATAAGCCACGCGAAGAGCGATGTTTTGAATGAAAGAGAATCCTCTTTAGGTGTTTATTCTATTTTTTCTGTTGCAAATGTGATTGAAAATTCTAGTTATGATTTGTCACATGTTAAAAACTTTAATATTAGAAATGATTTGATTTCTCTGATTAAGAATTATAAACCTAATAAAATTAAGAGTACTAAGTTAAAAATGAGTATTATATTGAAAGATGATATTCCTGTGTGTCAGAGAGCCAGACGTTTATCTTATTCTGAGAGTTGCAGATAAACGATCAAATTGACGAGTGGTTTCGACAGGGCATTATAAAAGAAAGCTGTTCTGATTATTGTTCACCTATAGTATTGTGTAAGAAAAAGGATGGTTATTTAAGAATCTGCATTGTATATCGCAAAATTAATTCTAAAACTGACAAAGATCGGTATCCTTTACCCTTAATAGAAGAAGTTCTAGATCAGTTGCAGTCGGGAAATTTCTTCTCAACTATTGACTTAAAAAACGGATTCTTTCACGTTGAAATGGAAGAAAGCAGTAAAAAATTTACTTCATTCGTCACACATAATGGGCAATATGAATTTAATAAAGTTCCATTTGGTCTTTGTAATAGTCCGAGTCTTTTTTCAAAGATTTATCAATCACGTTTTTCGAGACCTTCTTAAATAGGGAGTTGTCATAATCTACATCGATGATATTATTATCCCTTCTCCGAATGAACTTGACGGGTTAAACCGTTTAACCAGGGTGTTAAAAACTGCATCTGAATATGGATTAGAATTAAATTTTAAAAAATGTAACTTCCTCAAGTCAAAGATTGAATTCTTGGGACACATAATTGAAAAGGGTACAATTAAACCTTCTTTGGACAAAACCAAAGCTGTTCAGAATTTTCCAGAACCTAAAAACGTGAAACAGGTCCAAAGCTTCCTTGGACTGTCATGTTACTTTCGGAAGTTTATCCAAAATTATTCCATAATAGCCAAACCTCTTAGTGATTTACTACTTATAATGCTGTGTTTCATTTCGGACCTGAACAGCAATTAGAATTTCAGACTTTACGACAAAAACTTTCTGAAAATCCGGTGCTTCATATTTTCAAACAAGGTGCAAAACTTGAATTGCATACTGATGCTAGTAAATTTGGTTATGGTGCGATTCTGTTACAACAATCAGACGATAGTAAATTTCACCCCGTACACTATTTTAGCAAGAAAACCACTCCCCCAAGAGGAAAAATATTCAAGTTATGAACTTGAAGTTTTGGCTATAATCGAATCTCTTAAGAAATTTAGAAACTATCTCGTTGGCAACAAATTTAAAATTGTAACTGATTGTTCGGCATTCCAAAAAACTATGAGTAAAAAACAATTAACTCCTAAAATTGCTCGATGGGCCTTATTTTTAGAAGACTTTAATTACGAAATGATTCATCGTCCAGGCAAACAAATGGGACATGTAGATTGTTTAAGCCGTTATCCTGTAATGACCATAACATATGATGAAATAACCACTAAACTTGCAAATTGTCAGCGAAATGATGAGTACATTAATTCATTAAAAACCCTTTTAGAAAATAAGCAAATTAATGATTTTGTTAAAAATGATGTCCTATATAAAATTGAAAATGATAATGATGTTTTTGTAGAACCTCAACAGATGCAAACAGAAATTGTTAAACATATTCATTCTAAAGGACATCTTGGTATTAATAAAACCGAAAGCATGCTAAAACAAAGTTTTTATTTTCCTAATGTTAGAAAATGTGTTGAAAATGTTATTAATAATTGTATTGAATACATTCTTGTAAACAAAAAACGAGGGAAAGGTGAAGGGTTGTTAAATCCTATTCCTAAGGAAAATATCCCTCTTAGTACTTACCATATTGACTTTTTAGGTCCTTTGCCATCTACAAATAAAAACTATAACCACTTTCTTTCAATAATAGATGCATTCACTAAATTCGTATGGTTATATCCCGTTAAGTCCACTTCTTCCCGTGATGCTCTAGAGAAACTTAAGCAACAAGAGATTGCGTTTGGTAATCCTCACCGTATCATAACAGATAAAGGTGCTGCATTTACTTCAAAAGAATTTCGAGAATACTGTGAGAATGATAACATCCAACATCTAAGCATAACAACTGGAATACCCCGAGGAAACGGACAGATTGAACGGATTCATAGTTCTCTGATCCCAATTTTGTCCAAGCTATCCATTGATGACGCATCGAAATGGTACAAGTTTGTTCCAGCCGTACAGAGAACACTCAATTCAACAATTTCACGAAGCACTCATATGTCGCCGTTTCAACTCTTAACCGGAGTAAAGATGAGGACCAAACAAAATCTTGAAATTCTAAAACTATTGGAAGAGGAAATCGTGGAGATATTCACCGAAAATCGTGAAAAAATTCGGGAGGAAACCAAGCGAAACATTCTGAAGATGTAAGAGAAAAACTGTCGAAATTTTAATAAGAAACGGAAAAAGGCGTACCAGTATGAGATCGGAGATATCGTCGCCATCCAACGGACACAGTTTGGAACTGGCTTGAAGCTGAGGCCTAAGTTCTTTGGTCCCTATAAAGTCGTAAAAGTAAAACCTAAGGATCGATATGATGTCAGAAAAATTGGACCTCATGAAGGACCCAATACTACATCCACAGCAGCAGACCACATGAAGATGTGGGGAGAATCTGTCTAATTCAGCAAAATTATGCTATGTTAAATCTTCGTGTATTTGTTGTATAGTCCTTGTCTGTTCCGTGTTTTTTGTATGTTTCAGATACTCCTCTGGTCTCCATGAAAAGAAAAAAAAAAGAATCAAGTACCGCTGTGGACAGCGTACGGTCAGGCTGGCCGTTGTGGAATCGGTGGTTGTGGAGTCGTCATCCAATTGAATCTCTCAACAAAGCAAAGCACGCAGTCTTCGCGCGCAGGCGCAGCTGATCCAATGTGAAACAAAAAACTTTGGCTAGGAGAGAGAAAAGAGACTGAGGTACGCGAGCAGGCGTTCCCGTCGTCACATCATGGAAATCTATTTGTTAGAAATTAGAAACTTAGAATAGCTACTTTTCTTTAATTAATTGTTGTTAAGTTTTAAATAAATCCGAAGAAAGACAAATGCTTTAGACCCTTGTTGTCTCCCATATATATATATATATATAATGTGTGTGTGTGTGTGTGTGGGACGGCGTCTAGGGGAAGGTTCGATTTTAATGTTAAAATAAGCACGCAGAGTTAAAATAACTTAATTTATTAATAACACAACTAAAACATTAACTATTTACAAGGGGTTTTAAATTATTCGAGATAACACCATACTAATTCCGAAAAGACGTACTCTTTCTCAAAACAACGGAGAGACCGATTTCCTCTGACCTGCCTTCGTTCAAGCTTTGGTGCAACTCTCAGTTTCTGCTTTCTGCCACCTTTATAAATACATGACCTCATCGTATCGCGCAGCTAAAACTCAGGTGGTTTCGATTAGTGGTGCCATCTCTTACAATAAAAATCAAAAGAAGTAAAAGAAAACTTGCACTCCTTTCCTACATATATATATGTAAGGATAATTAAATTAAATCTAAAATTAAACCCTAGACCACCTCTAACTTTTATCTTCCCGTTACATCTTCAAGTATTAAATTTATTACCCAGTTCGGGAAAATATAACACATGGCTTTAAACATCTTCACCGCTCCTACCATTAATTTTTGTTACCTTTATGTCGCGCTTAAATTATCAAGTATACCTCTTGAATCAGAAGTGTACTTGAATAACATAGGGCTTCTGAGGGCCGCCTATTCATATGGTTAACTCGTGTCCGTCTCTCTCTCTCTCTCGCTCTCTCTTCCAAACAGATTACAAAATAATCTCATGGAATAAAAACGTTTAAATAAAAGGTCTTGAAGTTAAACTTAAAAAACTACGACAGCAATAAGCCGGCAGGATACCGGAAGGAGAAAACCTGCAAATTAATTTTAAATTTAATGTAAAGCCATCGAAAAATTAAAACATTTAAAAAAAACGGATGCGAAGTCAACCAAAAATATAATAGAAAAGTGCCGAAGAGAAAATTATGGAACAGTGAAAGTAATGCGTGCTCTCTTAGCGGAACGCAGGGGCCGGAGAAAAAGAAAGCGTTGCTAACACGGGAAATAAAGCCGTTCCTCCGCAAGAAAAAAAAACACAATCTTCGAGGGAGAGTAAGAGAAATAGAAAAGCTCCAGTCATCGAACAGATAAGCGCCGTTCCAACAGCCATAGAAGAAATAAAATTGTCTTATTCCCTTGAAGAAAATTCAAGTAATCAAAATTTTAAGATGGAAAATAAGGCAGAAGATCAAATTAAAAAAGAAAAGATGACGGAAGAAGTGAACACAACAAAACAGAAGAAGAAAAATTAATTCAACATATAACCATCGTCAAAAATGAAGTACGTTTTGAAGATATCCAAACATTCTCCAAAAGTATAACCTAGAAATGCCCATTCAAAATTTCTTGAACCACTTTGAAAATATTTGTAATTCTTTTGAAATTACTGAAAAACAGAAAATTGTATTTTTAACAAAATTAGAGTAAGTGGACCCATTGCAACCTACATCAAGTCAAATCCAATACCAAGAAGTTTCACCGAATTTAAATTGAACTTAGTACGAGAATTTGGAACACAAATAAATCCAGCGGAAATTCATCTTCAACTAGCCACAACAGAAAAAACATCCAAAGAGACTAACATAGAATACTTCTACATAATGCAAGAGATCGCATCCCGAATCAACTTAGAAGAGGAAGCTGAAAATTTTTACATCATCAAAGGATTAAAAGAAGACAGAGCCATAGAAATGCAACTAAAAAGTTCGAAAGATATACTAGAGCTGAAAGAAAAAAATGAAAATTTTGGACATACAAGAAAATAAAATTTCAATTACAAATCACCCAGAATTTATAAATCCAAAATTTCCGATGAAAAGAACACCTCTCCATCCGACCCAACTTGCCCACAGACCACAATACGGAAGATGGCGTAGTGGTCAAAATAAACCACCAATGGGTTACTCACGAAACCAGGTATACTATCCTCAACGTCCAGCATTCTCTATCCTCATCACCCATCCCTTACTCCTCAGCGGCCGACCATGTATCCAAAGTGTCTCGCAACAAAGACCAGCGGATTTGCGACCAGATGCTCCAACTTTCCAGCCCAGTCAAAGACTCCCGGAAAACAATACTATAATTTGACCATATCAAAGATGAAATCTCATCATCCCCAGCGAGCATCAATTCAAGGAAATCGCAGTTTTATTGGATACAGCAGTGATTCCAAAGTGGTCTAAATTGTAATCCAAATGGTAAAAAAAATTGGATCTAGTGGAAACCATAGTTTACAATTTAACACAGTTATTTACTTAATTTAATGAGGTTAATTTAAGGTTACTAGATGACAGCATAAATATTTTTAAGACAAGGACCCCATTTCAGCATTTCTTTCTAGAATTAAACTGAAGAATTATACTATTGGACGTCGAGAATTTTCTCAATTTGTCTGGGACATTTTAACTTATGTTCAGCATTCAAATGCTCTTTATTTAGATTTTGAAACTGGTTTGAGATTGCTTTTTTTATAGTAAATTACCACAGACTAGACAATGAACTCATATAGTCACATTGAAAAAAAAATGTCATATTACAATAAGAACTGATCAGAAAAAAGCCCTAACAAAGATCTTAAATTAAAGTTCACAAAACGGATATCAGCAACTTTGGGTTTAGAAATATATACCCTGTTATTGTCGCAAATTATGAAATATCGTGAGGAAGTTTTAATTGCTTTTCCTAGTGATGGAGTTTCAGTAAATTTGCTAATCTCTAAAACAAAAAAGACGGCTTGAAAAAAACTCGATACTTACTAACAAAGGAGATTTAGGGTTAAACCCGACTAGATTGATATTAAATACTGAAAATTTGTTATTGAAACACCAGATTCATTCCTCTCGTAAAAAGCATCTGTTCGTTGTTCCGTTATTTTATATAACAGTTATTTTATGTATTAAATTAAAATTCATTAACATGTGTTTCTTAAGTTTTAAACACTATTCTTAACTACAGTCAGAAATGTTAAAACTTTTAAATTAACTTGCGTTATATTAACGCGTTAACTTGTAAAGTTTAAAATCAAACTCTCTAAAAAAAATCTTTTTTTTAGAGAGTTTGATTTCAAATTTTATTTGCTTCTGAAAGATATTGTAAACTTTATTTGCTTCTGAAAGATGTTTCAAACTTTATTTTCTTCTGAAAGATATTTCAAATTTTATTTGCTTCTGAAAGATAGGAGGAGGCAATATAGAGGTCGTGGAAACCCACTCTGGATCAAGTCATACATCCTTTGCCAACGTTTACTATTTTCGTCCGTCATATGCATGGCCCGGGGTAAGTATTCTTTTCCATTCTCTAAAATTTGTTTCAATCTTGCTTCGGTGGGTCGTTCTTGAAACACCATCGATTCCAATAAAACGTGAATCGCACAATCATGGGGTCTCCCCGACAACACAGTAAGCAATCCCATTGACAAAAGCAGGGAGTCGAAACGATGGCTTTCAATGGAAAAAAAACCTTTCAACGATCCTACTGGAGAAGCAAATGGAAGGGTGGCGAGCTTATCAACTGTTCTATGTAATGTCGTTCTCCAACATTCACATTGAGCTAGTCTCAAACAATCTTTATGATGTACAGACCCATCCCGTACGACGACATGATTGAATTGTTTAACCATAAAATATTTCTCAGGTTCGTCAAATAAATTAAAACAATGGCAGGTGTCTGGTCCTTCAGTGCATTCATCCACACTATAGACACAATCGGAAAGATGGAATCAATGTTTGCTTAATACCACCTTGACGGAATAGGAAATTGTTTCACGAGTTCTTGAAATTTCACAATAGCCGCTAAACGTTGCAATCTTTGTCTATAAGACGACAATCGTGAGACGTTTTCTCGCAAACCTGGCAGAATGTTTTTTTTTCCAATTCACCAAAAAGATTCTAACAAAGCCATAATGATGAGTAAGAAATGTTTACAACACAGCAAACAAAATGAGAGCTTGAGTTGAAGGCTCAACCTTTTAAACACTCTCCAATCCTCTAAAAATTTTTTTTATTTTTTTTAGAGAGTTCTTGCCAAGATTTTATTTTGCAGTTGATGGCGGAAATTTTTTCCGATGCTCAATTACTCATTCTGAAGGTTGTAAAGAATTTCCAACATGTCGTGAGTCTTCTGCATGGCTCGGGGTAAATAGTATTTTCCATTGTATAAAATTTGCTCCAACCTTATTTCGGTTGGCTCACCATGCAACATTTGTTCTTGAAACAAATGGTTGTAAGCTTATAAAGGTTCGGGAGTTTTATGTAGACTTGATACCCTTCTCCAA
>BMAO01028226.1:0-28015 GCA_019973975.1 Trichonephila clavata | reverse complement strand
TATTGAACAGAAAAAAGCTTTATAGATTAAAGAACGCTTATATCTTTAAATTAGAAGTCTGAGAAAAACGCATTTATATGAATGTAAAGGCATAAATACCAACTTATAATGCTTGTAAAGCTCAAATTTTTAATCTAATTCCCAATTTATTTCCTACATTAAAGCATTACTTTAATTAAATATGATTGAAAAAACATGTTTTCTAACTTCCAAATACATTTTTGCATAATATTGATAGCATTTATTACGATGACAGGTTAGTCAGCTTAATTTTAACCTAATATTTCTCTAAGGTTTTGAAGCACAAAGCATTTATGTACACAATAAAAATGCTACTAACTTAAGCTAAAAATCCCCAGTTTTTTTACATAAATTGTTTGTTTTTTACAGTTTAAATTGGGGCAGTTTTGCAAGTTTGAGCATTTATTACACGTCTTTAAAATACTGTAATACAGTATGTTTTCTATAATGGAGTATATGATTGGAAATATTTAGTTTTGTCTGTAATACTTGTATTTGGAAATCTAATTCCACAGTGTCAACTGATTGCGTTTTTAGATTTATCATTTACAGCAGAATTCCTACCCCTCAGGAATATTTTTTCTTATAGCACTTGAGAACGTTTCGGTCATGGCATTTTCTCATCTGGAAAAAAAATGATGATTAAGCTTTTAAGTAATATACAACTATTTTTTAAAACAAAAATTGGTCTTGAAATCACTCTGAACTAAGTAACTATAAGAACGCAGCAAATTTTATTAATGATAATTGGAATTTATAACCATTTAACTCAAAAAGAGTTCATTGTACTCAAAAATATTTTAATTACTTAAATTTAAGAGTGGAAAAATGCTTTGAAGTGAAACCGCAACCAAATCCTAAGCTCAGGAAAAATCAAATATCTGAAAAACTAATTTGTTATAAAATCTGAAATTGGCGGCAACAACAAAAAAAAAAAAAACAAAAAAGAGCTACTCAATGCGGAAAAAATTGGTATATTTGAGCAATCATTGGTGATTTATGATGTTCATATTACCAGATGACATATGAAAAGAGCATTATAATAAATTAAATTTCCTTACTTTTCCATTTTGATTCATAAAATTCAGTTATGAGCACATTGTTATTTTTGTTAAAATTTAATTATTTCATTCAAACATTTTGATTATTTCTACTGATCTCTAACTTTTCTTTATTTGAAAATAACTCATTAAAATAATAAATACAATGAATTTCCATTCAAAAAGAGTGAATTCTTATTGTATATGCACAGTTTGTTAAATCATGGGAATTGTTAATCGTTTGGTAAAAAAAAATCGTATCATAGCAACTAAAAACAATTTAAAACGTTTTTATTCATCATTCTTATATTATTTTTTAAGATATTTAAGTTTCATTTTATTTGTATTTTCCTTAAAAAGCTTTTTTTAATAAATAAGTCAAAATAGCTTTCTTAAAAAAGAGGATTTGTTTTCGATTTATAACACATATTTCTCATAACATATTTGCTTTAATTTCAATTAAGAATTTCAACTGCAATTTTTAGTTACTTAAGTGTGTTATTTTAAATTATCTACTAATAAATATAAATTTTCTAGCATTACATTTTACTATTAGATTATTTATTTACAATATTTTAATCACAGAAGTTTAAATATATAATACTGTGATTATATTAAATTAAATGAAATATTTCCCAATATAAAGATCTATACGATAAAATCATTCGCTTGTAACTATAATTCGAATGTGTATGCTATGGAGCCAATTTAGAAAGGTTACAGAACATAAAACTAAATTAAAAAGGAATAATTAGTCATCCAACGTGTTTGGTTGACAGTGGAATAAGAATAAATAATACTGTTTGTGTAGAACGGAAATTAGTATTGATTATATAGAATATCACAATTTAATGTGGTATTTCTTGTAGTAACAAAGTCTTCTTTCTTTTTCTTTCATTTATTACATAACATTATGAATTCTCGAATATTGATACCGATTGACATTTCCGGAGTATAATTGTAGTACATTCAAATTGCTTTGAGAGTTTTTTCTACACAAAAATGCAATTTTAACTTTGATTTATTTAATACTAGTAATAACAGTACTAAACGGTTTCAAACGGAAATATTACAAAATTATTTTTATTTTTATTGGGCACACATATCTAAATCTGCTTAGATGAGTATTACTAATTCTAAGAAAAAATAGAGTTTTGTAACAACAAAATGCTCGAGAAAAATCAGAATACAGCATTTTAAAGTTTGTGAGTATTCTAATTAACAAACACCCTCGAAAAAATAAACTGTAAAAAGCGAATAGAAACTTTATATAGAAGTGTGTTCGTATTTCAATATACACTCAAGAGCCAAAACGTTATGACCACCCCTACATTTTGCCAATGAATGGCGTGGAAGGCACGCGGGATTAGGTGAAGTGGTATTTAGCTGCTGCTGGAGAGTCTGAAGATCATTATTTTCACTTACTTCTGTGTGTGATGGGAAATGCTGCGGATCTAAGCGATTTTGATAGAGGGCAGATTGTAATGACTCGAAGGCTCGGATCAAGTATTTTCCGAAACTGCATGACTCGTGGATTGTTCGTGATCTACAGTTGTTAGTACTTATGCAAAGTGGATGAATGGCGGTGAAACCAGCAGTAGACGACATGGTGCTGGACGTCCACATGCTATTAAAGAAAAAGATCGTCGGAGACTGTCTAGCATGGTGAAGCAAAACCGGAGACAGACAGTGGCTCAGCTGACAGCCCAATACAATGCAGGACCAAGTAGAATAGTATCGGAGCACACTGTTCAGCGGAAACTTGTTGGATATAGGGCTACGCAGCAAACGTCCCACTTTGCTGACCAAGCGTCATCGCCAACTGCGCCTGCGCTGGGCCCAGGAACATCGCGACTGGTTCATGATAAATGGGAGAGAGTTGCCAGGTCAGATGAATTACGGTTTGTCATTCACCTCGCCGATGGCCGCGTCAGGATGCGCCGTCTTCCAGACGAACAGTTGCTCCCTCAATGTACAGCAAGCCATACACAGGCCGGTGGTGGCGGTATTATGCTTTGGGAGACGTTCTTT
The DNA here is from genome assembly GCA_019973975.1 of Trichonephila clavata. NCBI lineage: Eukaryota > Metazoa > Arthropoda > Arachnida > Araneae > Nephilidae > Trichonephila > Trichonephila clavata. The sequence goes on along the minus strand of BMAO01028226.1, from coordinate 24,923 downwards.
GGGCGTCTCTGGGACCCGTGGTTGGGTAGAGCAGACCATGAATGCTACAGGGTATCTGAACATCATTGCGGACCAGTTGCACCTTTAATGACATATGTTTATCCAGCTGGAAATGGAATGTTCCAAAGGACAAGCCCCGTGTCCCAGGCTAAAATTGTGTTGAAGCCTAACTCACCGGGTCTCAATCCGATAAAACACATTTGGGATGACTGGACGGCAGCTCAGAGTTCAAGACCACCAATTCCAACATCTCGGATTTGCGTGACCGTTGCTTAAACATCTGGTACAATCTGTCTCCGGTTATCTACCAAGGACTTGTGGCATCCATGCCAGGCGGGTTGAAGCTATGTTGAGCGCCAAAGGTGGGCCAACTCGTTATTGACAGGTGATCATAAAGTTTTGGCTATTGAGTGTATATTAAAATATATTTTTATAACTTATTTTAATCTTGATAATGAACCATATGAAAGCATGTTCTTTCAAGTTCTTTAAGAATTTCGATCCGGCATGTGTCTTGAACACTAAGGGAGTTCATTCTTTGGATAGTCTGAATGACGCATATTATACGCTTATAAACAGCAATGTTATTATTTTGAACTTATTTTATAACCTGGCAATGAATCAATCGTATGAAAAGCATGTTATTTTAAGCTCTTTAAGAATTTCGATCCAGCCTGTGTCTTGAATACATAAGGGAGTCCATTCTTTGGATAGTCTGAATGACGCAATACAGTATTCGCTTATAAAATAGCAATAGTGTAATTTTTGACTAATTTTATAAACTGACAATGAACCATATGAAAAGCATGTTCTTTCAGGCTCCTTAAGAATTTCGATCCAACCTGTGTCTTGAATATATAAGGTAATGCATTCTTTGGATAATCTGAATGACGCAATATAGTATTCGCTTATAAAACAGCAGTGTTATAATTTTGAGCTAATTTTATATCCAGACAATGAATGAACCATAATAAAGACATATTCTTTCAAGCACTTTAAAAATTTCGATCCAACCTATATCTGATTATTCCTCTTTTCTACTAAAGCCCCGCATAGAGAAAAAAAAATAGATGCAGTCCTTTTGGACGTTGTAAGAAGCAGATGCACTTTTAATTTGCACAAGAACTGCAAAAACGTTCATAAATCACTTGAGACAAATATCATTCTTGAGTACATGTTTATATAACCAGAAAAATAATAAACTCAAATGGTCCAGTAAATGTTAAGTTTATCAAAACGTTTAGAAAACATGGAAAAGATCAAAACAGGTATTACTTCTTTCTTAACTTACGATGTACATTCAGTGGGGCAAAAGCAAATTGGTCGTCCAAGGTTTGCTTCGTCTTTCTCAGTTTTTCGTGACTTTGGGCCCTGAGGTGCATGGACAGATCCACCGTCAGGTGATGTGACGCGAAGGACCCAGTGTTTACTTCCAAGCAACCTTGGATACTCTTTTATCGACCACTGAAGGGATGGAAAACTGAGTCCTCCTTGCCCAGCTCAGGGTTTGAACTCCGAGCCTGCGGCGTGAAACCGTGAACAGCTACCACTCTGCCACCAGGCTATTATACATATAAATTATTCAAAAAAAATTTTGCTCGGATTACTATATAATAAAATATGACTTTGTAAAATGAGCATTAATAGGTGCACAATAATCTACACAATGGGAACTTTAGAACGTTTTCGTGACTATGGAACAAAAGGTTACTTATAATATGTGCCTAAAAGTGTCTGATGTACTTTATATATTATAAGGTAAAAAACAATTATCAAACAATGGGACTATAACTCAGTGGAAGTTTTAATTCCGTTGACGCGTAAATTTATTTTCAGTTAAAATAATGGCATGATGTTCAATCCGACATATTTTTTTTTCAAAATAAAAGATTATGTTTATTTTAATTTAAAATAAATTATGTAACAATCCAAAAATTTACCATTGCAACATTCAACAACGTCGAAAAGAGAATTAAAAATATATCGAGTTACATTTTTTTCCAGCCATTAAATGAAATTTACGTTAATGAATGTCTGTTTTAATGACTTGTAATCCAATTTTCAGGCATTGTGAAATTAATTCAATTTTTAAGGACAAAACTTGAAGCTTATTCTTTTAAGTATTTGATGGGTTCCATTTTTTTCATTGATTGTCTTCTTTTTCGTATTTATTGAACAGATTCTCAGATCATATATATCTTATTTAATCGAAAACATAAATATCCTATAACTGACATTGACATTTAAAAAAAATAGTCAGGGAAAGGCGAGGAGATACTTAAAAACGAAAAAAAGTCTTTGGAAACAAGGTTGCTTACGTATTATACCATCGACCGTTTTCGTCACATTGAAAGATGTCGCCAAAAATTTCATGTTTTAAGCGAATGCGGGAAAGGGTTTTCACTATTGACTACTCATCGCGGCATTTGGCAACCTCTTTTTATTTTAAGAAATTATTCGACGGCATGATACATAAGTACTTGGATTAGATATATTTAATTCTAATTTGTATACCCGCTCTTCACACGGGTGAGTTGAAAAAAATTAATCAGTAGTTTTGCTAAAAAACGCTTTGGGAAAATGTGACACAAAGTTCAAAAATTGTATATTTACCAAAAAAGAATCATATGTTCTGTCTTTATAAAATGGATTCAAATTCTCATAAATAGATTAATTTAAGATAAAAATAAAAATTCTAAAGACCACTACATCATTAAATAATAAGAATAAAAGTACTATCAAAGCTTTTGTAGAAAATTTATCAAACTCAATTTGCTAAATTTAAATTTATTTAATCAAATTTTAAAAAAAAATACATTTTAACTTACCATTAAGTAGGTAACAAATCTGTTATAATATTTGTTCACTTTCATTTAATTATATTCTTAATTTTGAAATAATGCAAAAATGAGAACATTTTAAGACAATTTCAGAAAAAATCCTGTGTCTTTACCATTACAGTTTATACGAATATTAACTTTTGAGAAATTAAGGACACGAAAACGTTATACTAAGAGAAAACAATACCCTGGTAATAACAAAAGGAATGTATTGTTACGTAGATCGGGGTTCAAGGATTTTATGCTGTCAGTCTCAAAGAGTAAGACAGTTCTTCAGGAGCGATGGAAATTTTATTGTAGCGAAACAATCCTTAGAAATACAGGATACAGCTGCGAAATTCGCGAAATAAATTCCAGAAGGTCTTTTCACGTTCTACAGCGCTCAGACACAACTATCAGTCGTGTCTAAAATGCAAGTATGTTTTTTTTATTTCCATTTGCGGATTCAAGACAACTGCAAACAAAATGAGAAGCAGAGAATATTGACAAAAAAAAAACAAAGGACAACACAAAAAATAATGAAAGAAAAAATAAGAAAAGAAACACCAGTTCACAGTATAGTCTATAAATTACACATTTTGTGTCTGGCCTCCCAATATCTGTTTCACATGGATCCAGAGCTGAGTGCACGGCAGCGTGCTAAATGAATGACGTCCATTTCTTCATTGAAGTCGCATAGTTTATAAAGTGGACTCTGGGCAATGTCTATCGTGTTTAGATATTTGTATAGGCAGTCGTGACCAGTGGCGATTCGAAAATCGGCTACAGCTCTATCTCGTGGCCATTTTGGAATATGAAAGAGTTTGCTAAACCACACCGTTTGCTTATTATTTTGGTTGAATTTAGACCAGAAGTGTTCTCTGTATTATTTCTTTATAATTCTTTTAACGCTATAAAAAGGAACTGTATTGTTAGAGGTTTGTAAAATTTTTGTCCCCTTCTACGCCAAGCAATCGGCATTTTTATTCCTATCAATTCCACATTGCACCGGAATCCATTACATGGCAATGTCTACATGGCAGTGAAGTAAATCGTTAATTAACAGTTGGCATTTGAGAATATCCTTTGACAAAGGTGCATCGATGGAAGATATTGCTTGGAGGACCACTCTTGAATCACACAAAATAACTACTTTTGAAACACGATCTGTGTGGCAAAGAAGTTGAGATAGAGCAATACGTATAGCTGAATAGGAAAAACAATGCTGTGAATTCCTATTGGTGTATAGAAGGAGAATAGGTCGCAGCAAACTCCAGCACTGGCATTACTGTTATCTGTCAACTTGGAACCATCCGTGTACACGTAAAGCATGAATATCGTTCAACACAAGTACAGAACAAGCACGCGCTCGTCCTGCTTAAAGACAAAGTAATGAATAATCGCTGGTCGTATCTTTACATTCAAATCAATCCCAATTATTCAAAGATGAAGACAGTTTTGGCTCAATTTTGGGGAGCATCTTTTTATTTAAAGTCTACTAAATTTTTTCTCGAAAACTCAGCGTACGTCATAGATCATAATATTAGTAGATTACTCCAGTAATTTCCGAAAGAATCCATATCGTCGCGAACTCACCAAAATGGTCGCCAAAGTCACCAGGTCTTTAAGGACTGAAATGTTCTCTCAGTCAAATCTAGAGCTGTGGGAGGAAGAAAAGGATGACTAGCCATATCAATAATCAAACTATTTATTGAACACACAATTCAAATAATTTAAACGAGAAGAGATGTTCTTAGTCTAAGCAAAATGTGGATTAATGACTAGATGCGCGAATTATGAGAAAACTTTAAAAATATCGACCCTCTTATATCAGAATTACATTTACTGTCCCAATTATCTGAGAAATAATTAAACTTTAGTATACAATCGTCACTTTAATTCTTTCTCCAATCAAATCTCTGAAATACGCAATAAAATGGTATAATACCTGATCAGTAGCAATCTATCCTATCTCCTCACTTTTTCTGTAACTTGAAAACCTAGACTATATATAGCCGACTTAATATAAATTATCAAGGTTTTTTTCTTCACTGGAGATTGTCTGTGAATAAACTCGAATTGATAGACCAAAGATTTCCCAAGAGGATCATATTAAAGAAAGGACACGGATAGATCTGCCACAAGTCACCAACACGGTTGGCAAAAATGATGTGTCTAAACCGGGCACTTTCACCAAGATTTCACAAATTCTTCGTTGAATCACCATTATAGTAAAATAAGTGGCGTTGCTTGCAAATATTACAATTTTAACATAAAATATATAAGTAAAATAGAGAGTAATATTAATGTTAACTCTTATCCAGATATATATTATTTATACTATTTTAAGAATTCATTACACAGAATTTTTAAATGAAGATAATGCAATTTTGTCAAACACAAAACTCAAAATGTTTGTCAGTTAACCATCAAAAAGTACGCGTTCAACCAATATTGCATTTTTTAAATTGAAAATAAAATCTGATTTTTTTTTGTTTGTAAAAAAACGAATATATTTATTCTGAAATTTTATTTTATTTACTAACCATTGTCTATGATTAGGTAAAATATTTATAGAACAATATTAGAAAGCAAATAATGTTAAAGTCCTTGTAAAATTACACAAAATCTCTCCTTAAAAAAAGAGTTTTAAAAATATTATATTTACCAATTCACAAAATACATATTTTATAACAATGCAGACGATTTTTATTTCTCAATTTATTCGAATGAATGTGGTCGAAAGAAGAGTTGTTTTATATCGTAAGCTTAAGGGGACAGTTTTTAAGTGATAAAGAAAGAAATTTCGCCAATATATAAAAAACGTGCTATTATTTGAATTAATACTCCAGTTTATTTTTTTATTTAGTTTTCTTGAAAAATTTGTATTCTAAAATGAATAATTTACATTGATTTATATTTGAATTTTTTATCTTAATTGATTCGTAGCATGGCTTATTTTCTTAATTTTAAACAAAAGGTAACTGCTGATATTTATAAATTTGTTTCTTTTTTTAAATAAAGTGCACTTTTCACAAAGAAATTTCTTAACAACTTAAAATTTTTTTATCTCCGCTCAAATCTGAAATCAATGCTATTATTTCAGACATAATGACATTGATTTCATATTTATAAATAAATTCTAAGTTCTAAATTAAATTATAAACCGCACAAAATTTATTCATTGAATTAAATTCTAAAACAGAACTGTTTCAAAAGTTAGAATTTTGACTATTTTAAAGAATTGCTTACACAGGTTGTGATCTAAATACCATTTGAATCTTTATTAATTCCAGAGCTATTAAAAAAATCGTTAGGAAAATAATTTTTATTATCATTTGATGCAAATGTTTCATAATATATTTCCCCTATTCTTTTAAGTATCTGTTATAATTGGACCGATAAATAATTATTTTTAATTAGTGCATGATCCCTTAAAATTGCGTGATTACCGGTAGTAATTTCAATTTAGAATATTCATAAAATATTGAAAACTATTGTACTAAATTTCGGCTCGGGGAAATTCGTAATAATCAGAAACCAAATATTTTTTAGAAATTTGGAATCTTCTAGTCATCAATCCTTATCCTGGTGCGTTACAATTTCTTTTTTAATAATTGTATTTTATTATTCCTATTTCTCTTCATTAGAGTCTAAGTGTTGTTCCGTATTTATGATTTTTATGTTTGGAAAAGAGAATATATCTAAAGCAAAAAAAGTGATCGATAAAGGTTAGATACAAAATGTTTTATTACTTCAAATAGAGAAACTCGGAAAGAAAGCAGAATCGATTATGTTTGTTTCAATATTTCAGAAACTTACAAATTCTGCATAATAAAATGTGAAATATGAACTAATTTTACGACAAGACAATCAGATATGCGGTCAAAATAGGATTCTATGATGGGAAAAAATTTTGCGCCAGGAGTTAGCTACCTATGTTAATTGATGAATCCATAAACAACATTAATTGACTTTATTTGATCTACAAACCCCTTAAGTGGTTATTTCCCCCCTAAATTTACTAAAAAATAGAGGCACTTTTTTATTGCATATAGCTAAATAGAATACGTTAGAGAATGCGAAAATGAAAGAATTTTATCATAAAATTTAGTTTTATAGTTTCTGCACTCTTTTTTTTATTTTATTATAGTGGAACACAATAACTGCTAAGCTCTTGCTTTTAATAAGTACACTCTGCAATCTATGAAGAATTTTACATACATCTTAAAAGAATTTTCTCATAATTACAAAATAAAAAAATAAAATTAAAAAAAAACATTTCATGTTAGAGTTTTTTTTCAAACGGTTGAGGATTGTGATTGTGTGCATATATATATGCACACACTATTCGATGCATAAGTTTTAAACTACAATGCAGACAGATATAATATCCGTTTATTTGGATTACCTTTCCATTTTCTCTCTCATTTCTTCTCAAGTAGTAAATTGCACATTGCCTTGCCAATCCCTGTTCTTTGTCTAATATATTCAAGGATCTAAATCCCTGCCTTCAATGAAAACTTCCCGTCGTCGACACAAAGAAAATCACGGATGAGAAGTATTTCAGCAACCATGGACAAACTGCATCTCTTAAAAAACTAGCACTAATAATCTCACTATAAGAATTAAAAATACATGTAAATCAAAGAGAGAAATAAGAAAGTATGAGTGCCCGTACATGTTGTGACCAGTGATTCACAATACATCTTTCGTAAGCCAGTGTTTCTCATATTGTGAGATTTGATAACCCAATGGGGTGGGCCGGAGAATATGAAAAAAAAAAGTAAAAAATAAAATATTTAAAATAATTATCAAAATTTACTGAGATATGAAGCGAAACAAATGCATTCTGACATAATAAAAAATGAAATGCATGTTCATAATGATATAAGATACTTAGAAATCTGTCAGTTAGGCAGCAAATGTATGTGATAATTAATTTATCAATACTAAATTTTAAAAAAAGTAATTACCAATGACTTCTATAGGCTTACCATATACAAATTAATTTTCCTGTTATAATAATTATCTTAACAATTTGTGCTGTTTATATTTAAAGTCATATTGCGGCTTTAGCGTCGAATACATTATTATTAAATTCAATACATAGCTGTTGTATGAGGGTTGCATGAGAAAAATTGTAACAAAAATTGGGTCGCAAATATTGAAAGTTTGAGGAACACTGCCGTGCTCTGTTCTGGTAAACCAATTAAAGCAGCGTTTCTCAAACTGTGGGGCACGCATACCTGGGAGGGGGGGAGCGATAACCCTACAAGGGGGGGGCGAGCATATCGAAAATAAAAGATTTTTTAAAAATATAACTGGAATGAAAGTAAAACAAAATACGTTTTCTGACACAAAAAAATACACATTTACGCTGATATAATATATATATATCATCAGGCGATGTTTAGTCATAAAAAATAAAAGCTCCAATCTTTGATCCTATAAACAAATAAAAAAAATATTTTGTATGAATTGCTGTATTCTCACGCTGAAAGTTTTTTTAAACGTTTCATTTAAAAGCTAAAATACGACTCTTTCTGAGAAAAAATATAACCCAGATCCAGAATCAAAAAATTTTTAGGAAGATAAAAATTCCATCACTTCTATTGTTATTGAAATACTGTACATTAACCTTAAAAAGAAAAGGAATACTTAATTCACTTTTCATCCCTGATCGAGCAAATGTTGAACTTGCTGAATGAAATAATGCATATAACTCATGGCAGCGAAAATTCATTTGAGAAAAGCGATGAACATGAAACGAAAGGAAGATTTTCAATTGCTTCCTAAGAACTTTATCAACTAAAATATGAAGCCATAAGTGGACCTTGATACACTGCACCTTGTCAAAAAGACACAAACAAGAAAAAGTTCAACGTGATATTTGTCAATCACCAAAGGACACTAAAACTACAATAACTTGAACAAAATATGACAGTTTTGCCTGCAAATAACATTCCTGTATCATTAGTGAAAAGTGTCTGTGATATGTGTCCTTTATAATGGTCATGCACATTTGAATAATTTAAATTCAGTTTGATTGGATTTTTTCTCAAATTATCAACAAAAAAAAACACAAAAAAAAACGAGATATCAATCATTGGCATGGCCAAGTAATTTTAGCGCGTTTTTCACATGTTGTATTTTACAATAGGAAAATTCTGGAAATTTATGGGAAAATTTAAATATGATTCGGCTCATCTAGGGCACAAATGCGACCAAATGCCGAAACCCCGAAGTCAATTGGTTGCTTTTTGGCTGAGAAAAAGATACGACAAAATATGGAACGAAGACGAAGACGAAATTTGCGTCCTAATAGCGCTTGTGAAAAACACGCTAAAAATTTAAAGTCCTTGAAAGTAGGTAAGTATACGTTCTCCTAATTGAATTTTTCGCTGGAATTACGATTTTTATCGTGTACAATAAAAATAATTATAAAAAAAGGTTTGGGGTGACTGAGTCACCTCGCACGACCAATAACGTTAATATCGAGTGCGTACCTGATCCCGGCTTTAGACGTTTTGAAGTCTTCTTGCTTCAAATATTAATAATAACGCAATTATTCTTCTTCGAAATTTTACATTCTTTTTCATTTTTAAACATTAAATTTAAATGCTAATTCTGTGAAGCTTAAAATTACAGTACATTCAAAAATATTTACAATATGACCATTTTAAAAAATAATTTTACATTTTTGTATACATTGTAGTACACTTTGTTTTATTCTCCTTAGCAATTAAGCTATTATATCATGAATAATGATTTATTTTTTTTTAAATGAAGTGCAAAGAGCGTGTACTTCAGCCAGTATACTTTTAATGTATCAATACTGCACAAAGTATTTTTAATTAATTTCTTGTTGTCGTGTCCTTCCCGCAGGGGAAGGAATGAAAGTTGCCATTGCCTGTGAGACAGGTTAGACTTCTTAACGATAGATGGCGACACCACCTATCTCCACCTCCACAATTTTGGCATGGAACTGAAGGGGAGGGAAATATTCTCCAGCCCCCTGCACTCGTGGTTTCTGCTGCGACCGTCCACAAGACTTTCGGACCCACTGATTTAACGAGAACGTACTCCGTCTATACTCGGTGGTATTTAATGGCATCGGGCATCGAACCCAGGCCCTCGAGTCTGGAGTCCGATGCTCTAACCACTAGGCTACCCACGGCCCAATTAATTTCTTAACACTACATTAAGAGCAAGTTTAATAATTATTAGTGACTTCCATGGGATCTTCTTACACAGCAAAATTGGCTTAGTATCAGAAATTGATACTTTGAGTTATTTTTTTATACTTATCAAGTGCGCTCCTCCTCCCGGATTAAGATATTTTGAAGTCTTCTCGCTTTAAATATTAAAAATAACATAGATATTCTTCATCTGAATTTTTTTTCTTTTTCTTTATTTATCATTAATTCTAATTGCTAATTCTGTGAGGCTTGATGACCATTCATTAAAAAAAATCATTTTAGATTTTTGTATACATTGTCGTGCCCTTGGTTTTATTCTCCTTGCAATTAAGCTATTATATCATGAATATTGTTTTATTTTTCAAAAATGAACTCGTGCAAAGAGCGGGTACTTCAGCCAGTATACTTTTCTGTTCCAATACTGCACAAGGTATTTTTAACTAATTTCTTAATACTAAATTAAGAACAAGTTTAATAATTATGAGTGACTTCCATGGGCTCTTCTTGCAGAGCAAAATTTTTCAAAGAAGTGTCAATTTCTATTATTGAGCCTACAAGTTATTTTTCTACATAGCTAAAGATCTGTACTTTGTCTTCAAAGCAGCCCCCGAAGAAAATTCGGTTTCACAAAGACAGGATTTTGAAAACGGGGTAATATAGTATACGAAATGCTTTAGTTTTCAATGTATAAAATTCATCATCCACCTCTGCCCAAAATTCAAGGAGCGATTTATTACAAAAATGACTTTTAATTCCCTCACTGGATGTAAAATCTATGGATATTTTTTCTTCGGCAGTTGACAGCCCTTCTGAAATATTTTGAAATGGATCCCTAACCCACTCGTAACTATCAAGCTGTCCTCAGCAAGAAAATACTTTTTAAAATTCTTTGCCAGCAGGTTGAATGATTTTCAATGGTTTTAAAAACAACTTCCACGTGTTCTTCGGATTTGTAAGTTTTCACGCATAACACACAGGGCTTTTTGTTCTCCATTTACTTCAATAGTGATAAATCAAAAATTTTAATAATCTTTTGAATACTTCCTTGATTTAATTTTCAGAACCATGCTCATCTGTGTATTTGTTGATACTTTATTATCATCGAATGTTCGCTTACGACTTAAAATTGCATCTATGATTTTGTTTTAATCTACGGCCATAAATACTTAATACTGTGAATTATAAATAACACGCGCTTTCAAATTATAAAATGCACATTCGAGAGAGATTCGGTAGCTGTAGAAGTATCGACTCGACACAAAATTGACTGGAATTGTACGAGGTACAGCATTTTTACATGTTTTGCGCAGACTTCGATAGGTTGCCCAGACTCACGCAAACGTTCGCGAGAATGTCAGATGGGATGGATATGATGGAGAATAACCGACTAGACCAGGGGTACTGGACCCTTTTTTCTGCCGGGTCGCATACATATGTTAGCTATTTCACGCGGGCCGCAACATGAGAATTAATTGTGGGGTGGAGGGTGGGAAATGCTTTGACAGCAAGATAACATAGAAAATTTAAAATTTGAAAATTGATAAAAATATTATAACTCCTACTTTGCTTTTGTTAATTATTATTTTTTTAAATTTTTCTAAATTGGAAGTATTTAAGACTGTTCTTTCACAATTTCCGCATCAGTAAACGGTTTCATATAATAGCCAATGATATAACGCATTTCATAGAGTGCCTTTGTTATCGCTGAGACATTACCACAGACAAATATTTTTTTGCTGTTGTAAAGCTTATTCAAGAAAGCCTGTTTATTATCTCTTGAAAGAGATCTTCGAGGAAAAGTGTCTTTGAACGATTCCTGTTTATTGGTATTTTTTTTAAATATATTTCGTGAAAAATCAAACAATTACTGAACCCTGCTTGTTTTTCACTACAAGATAATCAATATCCTGATCCTTTTGAAACTATCTATTCTCCGAATATTTTTCACTTAAATGATATGAAAGATAGTCAAAAATTAGTTCCACTCATAAAATTGTCACTACTCCACTGTTGTCTACTATCACTAATCAGAAAATAATATCGATTTGCACCCATACGCCATCGACAATAAAAAGCAAAATCAATATATTTGATTTTTTTAGCAATGAATTTCCCACCAAATTTTCTTCAATAAATAAATGGATTTCTCAGAGCAATGGGTTATGACCGGGGGACTTAAAAATTCCCTGTGGGTCGCAGGTTGAGTATCGCTGGACTAGACTATTTTTCTAATGACATTTGTACTTTTAGAAATGAATGATGGAGGAAATAAATCTTTAATTAAATATCATTTTCCAATCTGTTCCAACTTAAAAATTAGAGAAAGAAAAAAAAACAATAATTATCATATTACTTAAAATAACTTATTTAAAATATGTATTACTTTAAAGTAATATATACATAATTCATTACGTATCTTGTTAATTTGTACGGTTTGCAATTAAGATCGTATTGTAACTTAAAGTTCAAAGTGCATTAATATCGCATTCAATACATTATTATTGTATAAGGGTGACGCGATAAAAATTGTGATTGAAAATTGGGTTGCCAGTATTGAAAGTTTGAGAAGCTCTGAGTTATGGGTTTAACAACTTTCTTGCTTTAACGGAACATAACCTTAGCAACAATGACTTTGTTTCATTTGATTCAGTAACAGCAATTCTCCTTTTAGTTAAAATTTGGTAAATTATTATGAATACCCTATTTTATTTCAAAAAAGTATCTTTGACATACCTTTTTTAAAAATTTTCTCATAGTAGGCTTTTTTTATTATTAACATCTATTCCTTAAAATAATCTATTTACTTTCCAGAAATGGAATTGAACATAAGAGTGTGTTTAGCTATTTCACCTGACGTATTGAAGAATTATAAGAATCATCTACAAGAACGATATTCTCAGCTACTTTCTACTCTCATTTTTCGAGAGTCGTTGAGTCTTATTATCTTTATTCATTCCGAAAATATTTCTACTCCTTACTGCATCCTTACTATTTCCCACCTGAACCAATTACTCAAGGTAACATTCCAAAGATCATTGTGTTACCTCTTTATTTTTTTTCTATTTTACTGCATTTTTTCTTTTCTTGGCAAATTAGAAGAGGGTTTACGAACGATATAAACCTGCTTTTGGTTAAGTTACATACACATTATTGAAAACTATTCGATTTGTTTCTATTTTGCCGAAATTATTATCTATCGTAATTTGAGCATTATTATTTTTTTAACCAACGAAGAAAGAGAGAACTGAGTTAACTTCAAAAAATGGCCGAATCGAAAATATTCTGATTCTTAAAATTTTAATCATTAAAACGGCAAATATGCTTATTCGAATAAAATAAATTCATTTATAAGAATTATTCTTATTTATATGAGATGATTTTCTTCGATTTTGTTCTATTTTATTTATTCTGATATTTTCACGAATCTCACGATCATTTTTCGATATTTGCTACAATATCTAAATTGAAACGATTAGGAATCTCATCATTTATATTGTGAAAATTTTCCCAAAATATGAGATTGTATAAGAGAAATACTGAGTAAAACACTCATACATATTAATTGTTCCCGTCCCATGTCAATATTTACGGAAATGAATTGACTGACACTCTTACAAAGGAGGGACTAGACCCCATCCTGCCCCTTCCACCTAAACATTCACATAAACTTAACTCAGTGGCGCAACAGCCCATAAGGGTCAAGATCTATTGTGCCCAACTCAGAATACGCGAACTTGGGCCCTGAGGTGCATGAGCAGATGTTACGGCCAGGTGATCAGTCTGACGTGAAATACTCGGTGTTAATTTCCCAAGTAAGCTTGGAGCTCATTTTATGAATGAATCAAAATTGTCCAGTCCAGAATTTGAACATCGGTCCTGTGGTGTGGAAGCGTAAAGAGCTCACATAGTTAGATATATTCTCAGGGCAAAATGCCCAAAATATAAAAAAGGGTTTAAACCTCCGTTTCATAAACATTATAAAGACAAAACGCTAGGTTATCTTTATATCTTCCTTGAGATAGAAAGCCCGATATTTGTTTGCCCCAATTTTCCAGTGGGCGCTTAAAATGTCTAACGTTTTCTAGAGGCAATAATAGTTTCCTATTTGCCCTAAATGCCAGCTAGAACAGGCTTCAACACAGCTCCTCTTGTACTGGACTGGGAAGATATTAATGATAGTCCATTTTAAGCGGCTCCATACCTGCACTGACGGCTCACACCTGCCAGAAACCAACGGAGTCGGAGCGGAATGGTACTGTCGGCCGTTTAAGGGCCAATTGGCAGTGAGAAAAAAAGCCACCAACTACGATGGCAAGGTCTTTCAAGCTACAATGCAATTACAAGCTGCTGGCCTAGCTCCTGATAAAGTTGTCTTCAGCCTAAACTCCCGAGCTGCAATTTTAGCTTTAAGCAGTAATACACCAACTGACTGCCTTAACACAATTCAGTGCCGAACTAAAATTGCGGAGCTTATCTCATATGGCTAGACTGTGGCCTTACAGTGGGTGCCAATCCATGTTGGGATCTCCGGTAATGAGAGAGCTGACCAAAGGCCAAGCAGGGAGCCGAGTCGTCTCAACCGGAAGTTTCCTTGAAGAAGAGCAAAGAGCATTATTTCCACATTTATTGACAAATATACTACCATGATCCAAAAACTAAGAGCTTTTTAAAGCCATGGGAATCTCTAGCCACTGTGGGTCCAATCCCGAAGCACCTGGAGAGAGCCAAGGCTGTTGCCCACTTTCTCCTATCCACCGGACATGACTTTTTGTGAGTATACCACCACTGGCTCATCCTGGCTACAGAATGAGGCCTGCCCACTCTGTGGTCATGGCAGAATGGATGGCAACAACCTGCTCCAATACACTGGAATCAATGAATACCTGACTGACTTATATCGTCAGTTGGTTCAGAGAGGCTCGGCGTCAAGAAGCCAAGCACGGGTGTTGGATAAATAAATAAAATTTCTAGTTTCGGACTTCATTAAAGTCAACGGCTTCACTGATCTGGTTTGACTTCGTGTGACCAGATGGAGGTTAGTGACAACAACAACATTTTATTGTAATTTTTCATTGTTACGACTCAGATCTTCACCATTTGATTCCAGTTCTGTTTTATGGCACCGTTTTTCGTCATGATGCTTTCCTGAATAACTCAACAGTATCTTTTCGGAAATAATTTGGAACGGAGAGCAGAAAACATCTTTACTTCGGAAGCATTAACCTCCGTTTTCCCAATGAGATGGAATAACGCGTTTCAGTATTTAATCGTAGATTTTAGCATGAGTGCTTATTTATGTTTCCTGGCATGGAAGAAAAACTGCCTGCATACATATGCATACAGACATCCCAATGAGTAAATGTGAATTTTATGAACTTTTAGAAACTTGAATTGTAGCACTGGCTTTGTAAGTGTGATGTCGTATTCTTTCCTTTTAGAATAAAAGTTCCATTAAAAAAACCCATTAAGTGTTAAAAGATTAAAATATATTAGGCATAACTAATGAAAACTGTTTAAAAAATCGTTTTTCGAGAACTATGTTGTATTAGAGGTACGGATCCATCAGCCGATCAACTTCACTTCACTTCAATAACTGGAAAACCTCTCGGCATATACACAGAAACGTACAGTAGTCATTTTAAATTTTACGCTCGGAATATACGTCAATTAATAATAAGATACTCTCTCTCGAGGAGTTTCTTAACAAATATAAACATTATAATGTATTTCTGGAAATTAAAAACCCTATTCACTTAAGAAAATGTTAACCATCACGAATGAAAACCTATTGAATCAAATTACAAAACTCTGAATCAGATTTAATTTACAATCTAGTAAATTGTAAAGCTATTTTAATACGTCGATAAGTACTCTATTTTCAGCAGTAATTCAGAGGTATTTCATTGAATTTTAAGTGTTCTATCTTAATTTTTTCATTTCTATAAACCGAAAGCGAATGCTTTTAAAGATGTTTAAACGATTTTAATTTATTATTTGCATTTCTTTGACTGGGACAAATGATCCTTTATTTTGAAAAGGATTATGTATCTTGTAAAGAGTTCTTATCCTTAGTTAATCTTTATCCCGTCTTAATATTACAACATATTTTATCTCTGTTTATATAAAATATTTCAAGACATTATTATAAACTTTTTATTTTCTTTGGAATAAAAAACAAGTTTAAAAATCAAAATTTCTGAAAAATGTATTGTTATTAAATGGAAACAATTTCAAAAGTAGGTAAAGTAAATTAATGCTTTTGATTTCATATTTTCTCAAATTTTAAAGACAAATCTTTCTGGTGACTTTTAGATGTCATTATAAAATGTATACAATAAACAGCTCAAAATAAATGTTATATAATTTTATCTATAATTTATCTAATTCATTTCTGGAAAGGAATTTAATGAACTGGTATTTTTTTCTCCATGCAATAAATTTTTCTTGAAAATCCAAAATTAATTTAATGAAAACTAAATTATTTATTTATCAAATGCCTAGCGATTGACCATCAGGTCATTACGCACCGAGCTATCAAAAATATTTCTTCATAATACAGTTCAAACTCACACGTCTAGATAATAATCGTCCATGACGTGTCCAGAAGCACAGTGAGCATAAAAATGGGAGTCAGTCAGATTTAAACGAAACAAATGCGCATTAAGGCCCAGTCATGTCCAGTCAATAATCTAAACTCAGCCACAGCAGCAGCACAACGAGTGTCCGAGACACAGTTAGGATTTATAAGCACCTTACATGATTTATTTTTTGCAGCACTGACAGCATCATCTCGGAATGCCTTTTTTATAAATCCTATTAATTTCAAGTTTTGTTGAGTGAAGAGTCAGGTCTTTAGTAGATTTTTGGAGAATATCCATGTATCTCTTTGCTAAAGGTTCCGCCATTTCATATCCTTAAATGCCACAATGGGAAAGCACCCACTGAAAGACAACCTTTTGTCGAAATTCTGCTCAGCAGCTCCGTGCAACTCTGGACTCGGGAACTTTGTTTGTTTTGGTTATTTGCCATTCCAGTGAAGGACAGAGCTTTAATATGAAAACTAAATAAATAAATAAGCTTAAAAAGTATTATTAAGAAAGACAATTTTGTATTACACACAAAAATGGAATGCTATCAAACAAATACGATCATAATGTTTTGATTGGCAGAACATTGATGGGCATGCGCAGTGATCATAATAGTTTTTAATGTAGATTATAAAAGAATAAATTGTAATTGCCTTCTACAAGAAGTCCCAGAAACAATGGGACAAACCTTAAGGAGATGTAAGGGGCACTCTATGGATTCAGATTTGCACATCAATCAATATCCGGAAACGTCTTTGTTCCGACTTGGTGGCTTTGTTCTAAAAATCATTTAACGAAGCGAACATGCATTACCACGATCACTTGAGCTGTCATCACCCACCGAGGAGAATGGAAAGTCTTGCAAACACTGAACTGGAGGATATGCACCTGATTTACGGATTAGCTGAAGGAATTGCACTAGTACCAGAGAAATTGTATTGCGAAAGGTTCCCACTGAGAGATGCCCCGAACAACTGGATATTTTCTAATTTTTATCACAATTTGTGTGAATATGGTTAATTACAAGGTAGTATGCATAGTGAGGGTGGAACACGAGTGACTTGAGCTTCCAATATGGTACTCGTAATTCTTCGAAGGGTATGTAAAATATTTTTTCCATGCATGGAAGAAAATGTGTTGAATACCGTGGTCCGATGTAATGCGCACCCGAACTTAAGTTTAATAATTTAAGACAGGGTTTTTCAAAGCTTCTAATTATCGTAAAAATTCAAATGAGGTATCTTGGAATAAGTAAATATCTGCACAGTTTGAAATTGAAATTCTCAAATTATCATTTTGGCGGATTTTTGGTTTCCAACACCATTTTTTTTAATTAGCCTACTAAGAAAATGTACTTCCAACAAACAATAATTTCTAAATGCCAATGGGAAGCTATTTTTCCAGCCATTCTATGGATCTTAGAGCAAGCATTTTGGATAGTACGACCGCTGTTTTCTCGATTTTCAAGCTGCAAAGGAAGACCTGTAAGTTTCATGAGCAACAAGGAAACTATTCCACATGCCCATTTTACGAAAAAATATATATTCTGTGCAATTGTGCTATACGAAATCTCATTAGAAAAAAGCAAGGTGTATTTGTACAACATGCGATTTTTCCCCATGTATTGATTCATGTTTCGGAAATTTTACGGATTATAATATGCCAATACATCAATACAGAATAGATATATCTTAACAAAAATACATCTAATTTCCTATTTCTTTTGTAGATTTTCTTTTTTAAAAAAATATTGTTTTGTTAACACCATGCCCGATAAAAATAAATGTGAAAAGCATAATGGTTCTCCCTTCGAATAGCTCCCGATGAATAGTGGAAAACCTATTTTTTACCAGAAAAATAAATGGTCTTAAAAAACAATGCTTTTTTTTTAAAAAAAAATAAAGTTAGAATTTACGCATTTTTTAAGGAATTTTCAATAAACATTCATAAAAAGAAGTATTGTACGAATATGAATACTATTATCAAAAAATCCATACCAACTTTTGTTATACATAGTTAAACGTACTTGTAAACCAAATTTAATATATGTACGTTAATTTTTTTAGAAGTAGCATTTTAAAATTATTTCATAAGTTTCAAGTTTTTCCCTTAACAAATTAAATGGTTACCTTTTTATGAAAGATTGAGCACAAAATCTGTTTTGCATCATAAATACACATAGAAGGCAACCAAAAAATTATGAAAATCATTAAATTAGAAAAATTTTGTGTAAATCGTACCATGTCCCCTTAACATAATATCTAAATCAATTGAAAAGCAATAATCAAATCTAGAAATTTTGAATAGACGTGTTTATTTTATTTTCATTGTATATGTCTATTTGTAATAGTTACTCTATGAAGATATTTCAAAAACTAGAAGCCTTTTGGTATACAGTTTGTCAGTTTCAAATTTATGTCATGATTTATATAACAAATTTCTTTTCCTCGCCTACTTCTAAGAATTTTAAATAGTAAAAAAATAGAAGTACAGTCTCTTCCTACATTAAATTTTTTGCAATGAATAATTTAAAAATCTCTAGTTCTGATGTTATTGCCAACTGATATTATTAAAGCATAAAAAAAAACTATTTTAACCATATTTAAATTATGAAACTTTTTTCTTTTACACACTAAACAAAGAGGCATCAATAATAGTGTGCATACTAAAAATATAAAGTGAATTTTTAACATAAACACTAAGTCTGTTCTTGATGTAAATCTTTTTAAACAACTTACTTAAAATGCTGAAAACAGTTTTTGATATTTTTTTTCTTTTCTTTCTTTTGATAAAACGTTCTGAATGGCAACCGTTTTTAATTACTAACGGCAGTTAAAATTGGTTAATTCTTTTAAGACATCTTATAATTTATAAAAGGAAATTAAAGGAAAATCGAAGAGACGTGCTGTTTTTGTTTTACAGTGCCTAAATGAAATTTACCTTAACGCGTTCCCATTTTCAATTAAAATTAATCCAATTTTGGAACTCTTTTCAATTAATTCGATTTACCGAGGTGCTGGGAAGTGTCAAAGTAATGGTATTTTTATCTTTTTAAAAGTACAACAATTACAACTATTCCACTAAACGTCTAACTCTTTTAATTCTTATGGGTAACAACTCGATAGGGTGGCGACGCAATGCATAATCTCCAACGCAAATTGAAATGTTATTGGACATTGCCCTCTTCTTCGTCTGTTAACTAAAGAGTGGGACTTCAAGCCTAAGTAGTAATGCGTGAGATTATTCTAAATAGTCTTTTAATGTTTAGAGGATTGAATTGAAAAACGAGTTAAAAGTTTCTGTTCCCTAGACACTAACAAATAGATCCGATAAATGTGTTATTCTTAGATTTTTAAGTGGCTTTTATTTAATATTACCAAAATTGGATAAAGTAAATATATTTCGGAAAGATATGCTATTTGAATATGTATTTTGACATTCTCTCAAATATCTGAGAAATTATTTGTATCCATAGTTTTTTTTTCAGTCAGTCTTAAATTATGCATTAAAAAACGATTTTTTAACTCTTGTTTTCGTTTTGAAATACTGTTAAATCCACACACGTATCCAGTTTCTAAAATTGTGTTATTTTCAATAACACAATTTTTCCAATACGCATATCATATACAGAGTATTTGCCTTAAGGTATCCGAATACTTGTGACAATGTTTTTTTTTTTTAAATGGAGATATGGGGATCTTTTTTGTTGTTTTCAGATTTGTTTAGTACATTTTAAGAAAAATGTGCTAACATTAAGAAGAGAAAAAGAAATTATTATTACTAAAATGGGAAAAAATGGGTAAAAATTGACAAAAAATAACATATACGCGGCCAGTTCTGTACCAAAACTTTATGAACAGAATTTAAATTTTTCAATTCTGACGTGTTGCTATGCTATTCGTTTTTAAAATGACCTTCAAGATAGGAATTATTTTAATTCTTACAAAAACAAGAGCACATTATCTTAATTACTATATGAAATTGCTTAAAATAACACTGATTATATTAACATAAGAAACTGTAAATTTTGTAATAAAACAGTGCTTGATAAATCTGAAGGTGAAACACTTCTACTATTATACAGAACATACACAACAAATTTCAGTTAACTATTTTCAAAACTTTTTAGCAACCCCTGGTCCCATTTGAGTATTTCAAAATAATCCACTTCGAGTAAAATGTGTTTTAAAGTATGACATCTTGCTTAAAGTAATGGCATCTGCTTTTACTAAAATACTTGTAGTTTTTGTTCTAGTGAACGAAAAATAATAAACTTGGCATTTTTATAAAGCTATTAAGATGGCCTATAATATAAAATCATAAAAAAATTGTCAACTTTTGTAGAATTCATTAGTTTAGAGTAGTTGGATACCTTAAATTCTTTGGTGGTATAATGAAAAAATGATTTTCCTCATGATTTGAATTGTCTCTTATCACTAAGATCATGACTGGCATATCATAGAAGTAATCATCGATTTCCGGCTAAAGCCAAAGTGGACATCAGACTTTGTATTTGTTATTGCACCTGTGAAGTTCAAATACAAGGGCCCAAAAAACCCGGAATTAATATTTTTGTTATTTTTCTATTTTCATGTTTATTGAACTCTACGTTATTACCTTTGCTTTAATTGTTGAGACACTTATCCGAATGTTTTTGCCACTGCTCAAAATGATTCTGGAACTCTTGAAGCAAGATAGGGCTCAAAGACTTTAAGGTATATTTTCTTTAACCTCATCCAAATCTCTAAATCATTCCTTTTACAGACTTCTCTTCATCCATGAAGACAAAGGAAAAGTCCGATGAAGCCAGAACAAGTGAGTAGGGGAAGGAGGCACAAGCATCGTGTTGTTTGTCAAAAACTCTCGAACACTTTATCTGTGGGAGGACATTATCACGAGTGTACTCCATGGCATGTTCGTTTCCTAAGAAATTTGCTGAATGGTTTGGCTACGATCTTCATCAATTGTATATTTGATTTTAGCAATGTTTTCGTGAGATGCCTTACTAGGATTGATCGAATAAGCATGTCTTCAGTTGATATGATACCGCATTTGAACGGCAAAACCATTCGTATAACGGTGATTTTCTAAGGCATCGCCAATAAAAGCTTGTCGAAGCATCCAAATAGTCTCAGCTACAGCTTTTGGTAACAAAATCAAAATTTCATACACAATATTTTTTGTGTGTGGTTCTTTTGTCCCATCTCACTAATCAACAAAAAGGTTGAAACAGGAACGCACCAGACACAGCAAGCTCACAAACAATCCATTTTACTCAGAATGACATCAACTCCCTAAAGTCTCCGAACTAACGCCACCTAACAGCCAACTCACAACTACAAAGTCTGCTTGCACATCAGTTGAAATCCGGGTATATTTGTGTTCCTTTTCGTACCAGCGGTTCAAAAAGTTTCGATCGTCGCGTCCCCTCTTAATGTATGAAGTTAACATCTCAGACCCCAAAGATTTTGAACTCCCTTTCCCTGTGATACGGATCCAAAACTGATGTCTTAAGGTATCCTACTACCCTAAAATAATGAATTTTGCCAAAAATTGACAAATTCCTTATGATTTTATGTTATAAGTTTTCATATTAACTTTATAAAAATGCGAAGTTTATTTTTTTCAATTCAATAGTACAAAGATTGCAAGCGTTTTAGTGAAATCATATGCTACTACCTTAAGCAAGGAGTTATACATTAAAATACATTTTACTCGAAATGTGTGTTTTTTTTAAAAAAAAATTCTCAACCGGGGACAACGATTGCTGAACATGTTGTGAAAATAATTAATTGAAGTTTTTTGTATATTTTCTGGATAATAGTAAAAGTGTTTTATAATCTTCAGATTTATCACACACACCAATCACTGTTTTTATTATACAATTTACAGTCCTTGTAGCGAACATTTTTCGAAGTCAGAGAACATTGATGACGTCAGAGACGAACGCTTATAGTAACTGCCTGATTGTAAGGGGAGGGGGACAGCGTTTCCCCGAAATCCATTTTCCCCTCCGTTCCGAGAAAAAAACCCTCAAGAAGGACATGTGGGGAGGTTCTGGGACGGTTCTGAGAGGCCCCGGGCTGGAAGCCACAAAGGAGTTGGTCTGTAGAATTAAGATGGTGTGTTTTATTTTGATGTAATTAAATTTTGTATATATATCTCTAGCCGGACTGTGTTTTTCGTTCCAATACATCACATCCCTTATGTGAATATAATCACTCTTTTTTAAGAAATTTCATACAATAACTATGATAAAGTGCTCTAATTTTTGTAAAAATTAAAATATCTGTTATCCTGAAGGTAATTTTAAAAATGAATAACATAACAACACATAAGAATTGAAAAAATGAAAATTTGTTCATAAATTTTTGGTACAGAATGGGTCCTGTGTATCTTATTTTTTGTGAAATGTTTACCAATTTTTTCCCTTTAAATAATTATAATTTCTTTTACTTTTCTTAATTTGAGCATATTTTTTCTAAAATGTGCTAAATAAGTATAAAAAAAAACCCCTAAAAAATTCGCATATCTCCATTGTTTTAAAAAAGAAAGTTGCAGCAAGTAAGTCACATACCTTAAATGAATTAAATTAAGCTAGGCTCGAACTATTTCACTCCCGTAACAAGGGGGAAAATAATTACTTATTTGATTAACACCACATATTCCAAATCATTAACATTTCACTTATTTGTGTGAGGGATGTGAGGAGGGGAGGGTTCCCCTATTGATTGGACCTCAGCAAAACTACCTGGTTCTGCAAGTTGTCCAAATCTCATTTTGTAATCTTTGCTCCTATCTTTTATACCCATCTTTTATTTGCCAACAGATAAATCCGCATAGTAACTCTTTTCTATTTTTCACTCATCTCAATTGGAAACCTTATATTATTTTTTATTGTAATTACCTAGATTTGAAGAAGAGAGAGGGATATGCATATATATGCATATGCATAGACAAAACTTCCAAGATTAATATCTAAAATACAAATGATTATTTGGATTTGTCAAAATACTTAAACACACTAAATTCTAAACAGGGTCGGCATCCTATGGCGTGTGTGCCACATGTGGCACAAGGTAAAATTCTCAGTGGCACACTGCATTACTCTGGTAATTTTTCAATTTTTAGTTGGAAGTTGAGAAATTTCTAATAGACCTTATTGACAATATCTTCACAATTATGGCCATTTAAGGAATTACTAAAATATCTGGAAAAAAACTCTACAGATAAATTTACAGACATTTTGTAAACTACTGAATGCCATTGCTGGAGGATTGAACAGTCTGAAGAGAGAAAATTTCAGGTACTCTCTCCTCTTCTTTTCACTACATGTGAAAGTAAAAATACTTTCCTCGTATAAAAAATATTTCGAGTCTACAAAGAAATTGTTTCACAACTGAATGCTCAGAATTGTGTCAAATTGAAAGGACCACACATTATACCCCTGATTTTGCGATATGAAAGTGAACCGGTGAAAGCATTAGGTTCGATTTAAATTTGTATTAATCTCTTTATTTAACTATAATGATTGGAAGTAGTTATGTTTTGTTTTGTCTATTTCTTATTTTTAATAAATATGTTTAAAAATACATAATATATGTACAGATTTAATTTAATTTATTTTCGTTGAAAGAAATAGTTATATTTTATGCTAAGGGGGGATATCTTTATATATAAATTATGTTAAATTAATATATAATAATCTATATTACTGACCTCTATTATCTAATTATGTACCATTATCTCAAGAATCGAACTGTTTCTAAAATGTCCTACTGGGCAGTACGCTGAATCGTATTCGTAGAATGGTTAGGCACGCCACCTGACCTTTGCTCTAAAGTATATCTCGCTAAAATGCTGTAATTAGATATTTAATTCTACTTTAAGTTATTTCAGCGTAAGAAAAAAAACATTTCCAGCTTACGGAATGAATGATTGCTCCTAACTTCTGATCTACATTTATGTAAGTACATTTATATATATAATAGAACATTATCAAATACTACAAAGAACACCACATTTCGTTTCTGAAGATGAATGAGATGCCAATAAGAAATTATGAATGACAACGCCGTTAGATTAAGCGCAGTCTACAGCTATCGTTATCCATTGCTGTCATTAGCACATTTGCATCCATCATTCTTGTCTTGTGTATGGATATCGCCTATGGGAAGGGAAACATTTTTCCGGCGTATGTTGCTGATTTGAAGTGTAGACTTTGAGTATGAATGCGAAGAGTAAAGTTCCGCAGTTTCCGTGTTTTATCAGATTCGGAGGACTGATAAAATTAATGATATATTTCAAAGTATTTT